>JAUBNY010000580.1:0-10915 GCA_032275445.1 Crypturellus soui | reverse complement strand
CTTACTTATACCATAGCTGGATGGGAGAAACAAGTGGCACCAGAAAAGAAGCAAAAGTGGAGTCTTTACTGGGATAGTAGAGGATGCAGATTACAGTGTATCTAGTTGAAAGTAATTTTTAATCTGAATATTCCTAAAAAAGAATATACAAAATCTCTCTGAGGGATTATAAAGAGTTGGAACTGGAACTGGAACTTAAAGCCTCTTAAAGCACAGGAGGAATCCCCAAGAAATCACACAATAAATCTGTGAAAGGCTCACTACAGAGCAATTGCATGAAGCCTATTTACTAAATAACTTGACAGGACTATAAAGAAACAATTAAGTTCCTACTGAACCAAGATCTTTCCTGCAGACCTATGTCTAATGTACAAAAAATGATCTGTTTTTAGTGGAATGCAGGTAGGAAATTAAGGCCTAGAAATCAGTTTCATTCAACACTCAAATTTTATCCTCCATATTTGTTGCAAAAAGTTTGAAACGATTGACTCTCCTTTTAGGATGTTGCTCCTAAATGTTCTTTGTTTTAGTTGATCCCTAATCTTCCTTCCCTCTCTAACAGCACTGAAACAGAACGCACTGAAGACCACAAATACATAACACAGGTACATTTTACACTGCAGGTGGGAGGAAAACCTCCTAGATGGGATCTCATCTCAGTATGAATGAGTGACCAGAAGTATGAGAAGAAAGGTAGATTGTTAATTGGGAGTAATCTAATTAATGGATTCCAGCTAATCCCAGTCCAGCTGCTCTAAATAAGCATCCTGCCATGGAATTCAGGATGTGAACAGAACTGGGCTGTGTGATCTTGTAAATGCACCAGAAACACAGTGACAAAAGGGTAATAAGCAATGAACAACATGAAAATTAATTGCTTGCTCTAAATATTTCAAAATAAGAGGGCTAAAGCATCATAAAAGTGGGCCAAAAGGTATACACATTATAAAACGGATATAATTTGCCTTTTGATGCTGCCTGGCTGCAGTATGCATTGAGCTATCCCCTAGCGTTCCCAGCAGCCCCAAACATACAAAGGTGATTTTAGCCATAGTGAAGGAAGCTCTTTCCTGTATCCATCTCCCCACCGCAGCGCACTACTATTCTGCCAGATTTTCTCAGATCTGTCCTCTGTATCTACTCCTGTTTACATCAGCTCTGCTCCTACTTTTCCTCACCTAGTCTTTCCTCAGCCTTATCTCAGCTCTTCCTTTAACCTGCGGGTTTTCCCACACCACTCTGATGTGAGGGCTGCTACAGGACCATTTTCTTCCTCAGACCTTGTGTTTCAGATAGGAAACAGGAAGGAGAAAAGAAAATGCAGCCAAGTTGAATGGGGTCTTAACTTTGGCAGACAGGTCACATCATAGCTAAGACCTCATTAGGGACTTCCACAGAAGGCTACACAGCAGTACATTTTAATCACATAGCAGTACATTTTAATCACATAGCAGTACATTTTAATTACTCTAACAGGATACCCAACTGCTAATTCTGAAAATAGAGACATTGAGAACATGAGAAAACCCAAAGAGAACCCAAAGAGAAAAGAAATAACAATGATCAGCAGAGAGTTTGAGATCATCCAAGCATAATCTAAAAATACCAGCTTACTGTAACCTGTATAGCTGCATTCTGCCTGGATGGATTCTTAAGCAAGTGAGTTACATGAAGTGCTGTATGAGCTACATTTCATCTGCTCAGCCATTAACTGGGACACCCTGGAGTGACAGCTTAAATATTAGTGCTGTTAATTTTTGTTCTACAAGTTATTCCAGCAGACTTAAATTGTTTGAGTCAAAATATGAGACTTGCTCCAAAACCTAGGCAAGGTTACAAAAAAGCTTGTTCCAATTATCTACCCTTCAACTGTCAAACAAAAATGCTACCGAAAGCAACTTCTACAATTGCTATCAAAATCTGTGACATTAAAAACTAAAGGTGTAAAGATACCATAAAATGACTGGAATCTAAGATAAAAGAAAATGAACAGTTTGGTTTTTTGTGATGTGTTTAGACAGTATAAATTCAAACACATGCTTTACAGGTGATATTTTTCTAGAACTTTTCTATTTTAACAAGAGTAATTTCTAATAAATCCTCACATCAGAGGATGCAGCTTGGTACAATATAACAGCCGAAGCAACCATGGCAATTATAGCAACACATGAAGTGCAACATATGAAGTTTGACAGAGTCATATTTCTTTATTTCCTTTTTAATCGCCAGTGAGCACTGTCAGAAGACTATTTCATTTTGCTTTTATAAGTAACACAAAAAAAACCCTAAGAAATATTCTTGTCTATAGACCACTAGAAACTATCCCCAAATTGCTAGATCATAGAGTATTATTTTGATGAAGCAGCAGCAACAATTATAAAGGGAAGACTAAATGCTAACGGTGTTACCACTACACATTACCACGAGCTTCTAGAAAAACACATTAGCAGGAAGCCTTAGAAATGGGATTATTTCTTTCACACATATATTATCTAGTAGTATGTTTTGTGTTCATTAAAGAATGACACACAAAAGGATTAAATACCAGTTGTCACAGCAACAGGGCTAATGGCATCTTTGCCCCTTTCTGCATTCTCTCAGAGAGAACCCTTAGCTTTCAGATTCACACTCCCATCTCTTACAGGAGGATTTTTTTTTTCACTTTTAGACCAGGTCCCAGCCTACGCTATCACTTATTGAGGAGTTTATCTGGCAGAGCAAATTAATTCAAGCTTTTCCTGTTCTTCCTTTCAGTGATCAGATAACTTCTTAAGAAGAGTTTTCAGTGTGAAGTAAAACTGCACTGCTTAAAACCAGCATTCTGGCTCTGTGCCTGTTCTATGCCAGGATTTATCATCTCCTGCCGGTAAATTAGGCAGATACCTTCGAAATCCTCAGGCAGATCTTTATTCCTTAGCCTAATTTTCACGATCAAAAATCCCTCTTAGATTGTTTTTTAAATGCCATTTTTCTCTTATTGCTGATGTTTTAGGGATTTGCATAGGCTACATTGTCTCTCAGAGCCTTCTGTGTATTTGCTGAGGGATGGCTCACACTGAGTTATTCTTTTTCTTTCTAACAGAGCACCTGTAAAATACATTGGTATATTCATATTATAAACATCCAAACAGAATAATTTGTAGAATGTGATTACCAGACTATTTAGAGCTGCTGTGAACCCATCACTTCTCTAAAACAGCTGATTTCCAGGCTAAAGAAAGAGTGTTCATGAGTATGTTTGTTACAAGAACTATGCTGAGCCTAGCACAAGAAAATGGTCTTTGTACCACCATCAAACTTATCGCCTGAGATGCAAGATAAAGTGTGAATGTACCCTGTAAATAAAAATTGCATTTAAAGTTAATGCATTTACAGAAATGCATTTAGTTCTTATGGGTCACTATACACCACACTACAAAAAAGAAATAAAATAAAAATCACATCTTAAAGAATTAAAGTGACAAATATCTAGGAAGATTGCCCAGAAGGCATATAATCATTTGTCACTTACATTCCATCTCAATTATATTATTTCCCTTAGCATCACCTCTTTTTTTTTTGTTCTGGACATATGCTAATTATATAGCGTGGATTCAATGTGTTTAAAGGTTTACCAAATTCTCAGAATTTGGTATGCTAAAAGAATATTACTTAGGACTTCTTTAAAAATCTCATATTGCAGTGTGGAATGGAATAGAATATTAACAAAATTTAAGTAGCCTCTGGCTGTCAGAATAAGTATGTGCTTCACAAATACTACTGATAAAAGCTTGATAGCCACCTCTTCCGAACTCTGCCATTCCCTGCACGCTCTTACAACTGGCTGGGCACCTTCCGTGTAAATTGTTCATGTTTTTATAAAACTCTCAATATTGTATCTTGTCTTGTTTGACATTCAGTCCCTGCCCTGCAGAAAGATGATTTTAGCATTCCACTCCTTCAAATGTATAAGCCGGCTTGAAAGTGCTTTCCTTTTTCGCTGTCTGTTATAACTCAAGTGATTCTTCTAAGTATCGTCACAAACTTTCAATGATTCTGTATTTATTCCCCTTACTCTCCAGTTGTTTCAAATTCTATTAATTGCTACTTTTTTAAAGCAAACAGATAGATATTTGGGCCTTATAAGCCATGTTCTAGTGAAGAGGTAACGTGGATCAGCAAAAGCAAACAGAAAATGAAAATAAAATTATGCAACATGGGATTTTTTTTTTTTTTAATTTAGAGAACGAGATATTTAAGGGTGCCTCCGGAGGCTAAAAACTCAACTCTGGCTAATTGCTATGGGAATTGTTCTCCTAAAACACTTTGGGAAAAAGTGATATGAAATGTTAGGATTATTTATCTGTATTTTCTGTTGCTCTCCATAGGAAATGGAAGTTGTGTTTCAGGAATAGCCCATTGCCCCTGGAAAAGGCTGGCGCACGGTGCAGATGAAGGGAGCAGGGCGCTGGGCAGCCGCTCGCCCCGGGTTTCCCTCGCGAACAGGCGGCGCCTCGCGCCGGGCTCTGGCGCTGCCGCCGCCGCCGCCGCTCCCGCTCCCGTCCCGCCGCCTTCCCGCCTTCCCGCCGCGCGCGGCCGTTGGCGTCACCGGGCAACGGGGGAAGCCGCAGCGGCCGCTGCGGGGGCGGCGGGAGCCGCGGCGCGATGGGAGCGCGGCCGTGGCGGCGCCGCTGACGGCGGGGACGGTGGGGACGAGCCCGGCCGAGGCCGCCCCGCGGGCCGCAGCGAGAGCAGCGCGCAGGTAACGGCCGGGGCGGGAGGGGAAGGGGCCGGCAGCGCCCCTCGGTGTCCCCTCTAGTGCCAGCGCTGCCCTGTGCTAGTGTCCCCTCAGGTGCCTGTCCCTTGTAGTGCCAGCACTACCCCTGTTCCAGTGTCCCCTTAGGTGCCTGTCCCCTGTAGTGCCAGCACTACCCCTGTTCCAGTGTCCCCTCAGTTGCCTGTCCCCCATAGTGTCAGTGTGGCCCTGTGCCAGTGTCACCCTGGGTGCCTGTCTCCTCTAGTGCCAGCACTACCCCTGTGCCAGTGTCGCCTCAGGTGCCTGTCCCCTCTAGTGCCAGCACTGCCCCTGTGCCAGTGTCACCTCAGCTGGCTGTCCCCTGTAATGCCAGTGCTGCCCCTGTACTAGTCTCCCCTCGGGTGTCTGTCCCCTCTAGTGCCAGCACTGCCCCTGTGCCAGTGTCCCCTCAGGTGCCTTCCCCTGTTATGCCAGTGCTGCCCCTGTACTAGTCTCCCCTTGAGTGTCTGTCCCCCCTAGTGCCAGCACTGCCCCTGTGCCAGTGTCACCTCAGCTGGCTGTTCCCAAAACACCAGCAACTGCCCCAGTACCAGTGTCACCTCAGGTGCCTGTCCTAGGTACAGCCCTGTGCTAGTGCTGCCTCAAATGCTGTCCCTGTGGCTGCCCCGGGGCCTGTGTCATGCTCTGATCTCTGGAACTGTAACCACAAGTCTATGACAAATTTAGAAGGTTTAGTGACTTATAGAAGGTTTAGTGACTTAGAGAGTCTTGGTAAATCATTGGCATAGCTGGGTATGATCCAAACAAAACTTTCCTCATGGAAAACCAGGTTATCCTCAAGCTAGCCCCTGGGATCTGGCCATTGCAAGAGCTGCTGTGCAGGGCTGAGCATCTCCATCCTGCCCATCCCAGCCTGGGGCTGTGTATCCCTGCTCCCGTTGTTTGCAGTTGTAGAATTGCACAAACAGGAAGGAAAGCTCAGAGCTGTCCAGCTTGCACTAATCTAAATTATTTATTTCTGTGTTTTGACAGGTCAAAAGGCTATGGAGCAGAACAAGGGAGTGTTTCAGGGGCAAACTCTGGCAAAGTAAGTGCTTACTAACTGGTTGTTGAACACACAGTGGATTTGAATATGTTGGTTTATTAAAGATGTGAAACACAAAGTTATTTCAGAAGCAAACATGATTCTTTGTTCATTTTTTATGTAGCATTTTATGCTACTTTTTATGTCAACTCTGAAGAGGTTACTGATAACTAGGACAACATAGCTCATTCCTTTAGTTAATAATCTAGTGAATGCCTTTATTTTTATTTTTAAAAATATGTATATCTGTACAAACAAAGAAAAATGAAAGCTAAGAGAGATTTTATTAAAGTGCTAACTATTTGAAATGTTTTTCAAAAAATGTCAAAGTTGCTAGGCTACAGCATTGTAAGCTTGCATATCACAGCTTTTAAAATCTCAAAAATTTCAAAAACAAGCCTATCAATTGTTAAAGCCATAATCTTAGTTTACACATTGCTCTTACCAGCTGCTAAGTAATGCACTTTTCATTTGCAACACAATCATCTTTTTCAAAACAATCCAAGTTCAGTTCTTCCCATTATTATTAATCTAAAAAAAATATATATTGGCAAAGCACAAAGCAGTCTTTAAGAAGAAGTGTAAATACAGGCCAGATCTGAATCTCCCCGAATGCAACTTTATGAAGGCTATATCATTGAAATCAGGCATTGATTGCCTCATTAAAACAATTAATCAGGTCTGAGATGTTTAGGAATGGCAGGATCTTGCGCTATATGTGTAGGCACTACTGAAAGTTTCCCAAAATCGAGTGGCTCTGCAGAACTCGGCTGTCCCCCATCCTCACTTGCCTATTGCAGGAATTGATGTTCCAGGACCACCGCAACATATAGAGCACTTCCCTATATAATCAGTTAGATACAGAAAAATTTATCACAATTTTATAAATAAGCATACTGTGTATTTTCATGTTAAGAAACTCTTATATCATTATTAACCTGAGTCAGTGCTAGCTAATATGACTCATATTAGAGTGTAAAAGTCTCTCTTCGTAGAGAACAACGTGACACTTATTTTTCAACTTTAAGTAGCCTTTTTGTTAGTGATATGACTGGTAAATACAGTCATTTAAAATCTTGAATTTAAAAAAAAGAAAATAGTTCTTGTTTGGATACTTTTAAATAATTCCAAAGTCTATTTTAAGAGAGATCTCGCTGGCCTCAGTTTTAACTGACATATGTGACATATGACAAATTCCAGGCTGTCACAGGGAAATCTAGGGAATGATTCCTCTCATCATAAAAAGAGTATTCTAGATAGCTATTTATTTCCATTAATTGTACAAAAACATTCTAGAAGGTCAATTTAGAATACATGTGTCATGGCAGAAGACATTAGTTTCCATCTGTGCTGCCAGGATCCTGGGGATAATGTAGATCCTTTAAATTCGGGAAGCTGGCTGAATAATGGTCATAGATATAATGATAATTATTTCTGTGCTGTGAAGACTCATAAATTACAAATTATCCATCCACGGATGTGTATGGTTGGCAAATTGAGTAAAATTGTTACACAAATTAGTTGTATTTCATATAATGGAACTCTGGGGCAGAAGATTCTAATGGAGTGTTGTATCATAACCAATTTATATAATTCCTATTTTTAAAGATATCTTTTAGAAGGGAAAAGCAAATAGTACTGGGTCTAGAATGTGGGTTAAAGATGAAAACCTAAATGAATGTACTGTATAAGATGGAAATCTTTACTTAAATTGCTCTGCATAGGTTTAATGTGTTTGCATAGATATATTCATATGTGCTTTCCTATTTTTGCATATTTTTCATGCAAACCTACGAGTAAAACACAGAAGGCATGAAACAGATGCTGACAGTCCGAACTAAGCATTTCTAAAGAATTCAGGTGCTAAATTACAGTTTATCCTAAAAATTACAAAGAAAAAAATATTTCTGGGCCTCTTAAGAAACATTCAGAAAAATACAGATGTGTGTAAACTCTAATGCAAGAGGGAGAACTGACCTGTAAAGATCTAACTAAGGCAAAAAAACAGTTTTCATAAAGATAAAACCTGGAGTCAGCAGAGCTTGTTATCTGGGCTTTGGTTTGTTTGAACCTGGAAACATAGAGTGTTTTGCATGCACTATTGCTCTCTTCCTACAGATAAAGAGTTACAAATGACAGTAGAATATGAATCATGTCTATTTTACTAATATGAAAATGGAGTGAAAAAGATAAGAGCTTACCTACATCACTTCAAAAATGAGACACCTTCAGGTGTTTCAGTGTAAATGTAACCAAAAAATATCTGCCACTTGCTCAAACACAAGTCATTATTGCCGTGCAGGAGGAACTCATCTGAAGTGTGTTTAGTATCTTGTTCTTTGAGTGTTTCTTTGCCGAATGACTGATGAGATATAAAAGAAAAAAAAATAATAACCGTTTTCCATATTCCACATCCAGGAATCAAATGAAAATTTCAGGATTATGACACCATATGATGGCCATGTTCTGGGGGGGAAGAGTTAGCACTGGGGGAAGAGTTAGCACTGTTTTCAAACCAGTAGCAGGATTAAAATAGTAGTTACTGCAGCAATCAATACCTCTATGGAAGTAGCTGGTGGGTTTAACTAGCAGGTCCCTCTTCATTTGGAGAGTCATAACCAATTGGCTCTGGTAGCAGAAAAACTGCAGTAATCTGCAGCTTTAGGCACTGCTGGAAGATCTAGATAAGAAAGCAGCCAAAGCTGAGAAGGTAAAAATAGTGAGCCTGAGAAGCTGCTCATAACACTGTTATGAAAGAAGTTTTCCAGGACTTGTTGATAGCAAATAAGTCTTTAAAGTATTTTAATTTTAAAAATTATGTTGAGATTTTTATTATGACGTTGTATATGTAGCAAATATTCTCCATTTATTGTAGGAATTATGGGGTATGCAACATTTAAACATCACAAAAACACTTCCAAGGATGGGCTGGGCAAAAGCACACTGTGTTTTTCATCATCATCACTTTTGTAAGCTGTCATTACCTTACATACATGGTGCACTGTCTTGAGTTCCTGGTGAGCACCTCTCAGGCAATTATTTCATAAATTAATTAATTTCTTGGCAATGGCACAGGAAGAGGAAAGGGAGCTACGAAATATGAAGGATTACCAGAGGAATTACCTATGCCCATCTTTACAAGCTGCCACTTCATGGAAACATTCAGATGACTGCACACATTACCAATGGTAAAGGCCTTTGCCACAAAGAGTTATGTGCCATCAGCAGTCAAGGATTACATAACTTTTATGCTTTTATAAATCAAAGTACTATAATCAGTGGCCATTACATTTACTTTTTAAGAAAATCTCAGTGGGCTAAATAATACCCTGAAGAAGAAAATAGCATATGATCTAGCACTTAACAATGACAAAGTATTCTTAAACACTTTTCTATGAAGAAACTTCTTTTATTAAAAAACTAAATTTATTATCATGAAAAGTAATTGATTACAATACATTTTTTGCATCAGTTTAAATTTAAGGAGGTATAGTTAACAAATTTATGAAACAATAAAAATGCTGATTTTATCGACAGAAATTTCAATACAGGCCTCTATTCAATTAAAACCAATCAAAAATGTAAAAAGGCATGAAAATAATGCATGCAAATAATGCATTAAATTAAATTTAGATTAAACAGTCACTGGAACAGATTAAAAAAGTGAAGAGAAAGTAGGTGTACAACTAATTGCTTACTACAGTATAATTCGTTGTGATAAGAAAAGTGTTGACACTGAAGAAACATCATTTAATTCATTTGTACCTCTATTTACAGACAGCAGTAATTAGATACACTAATCTCAAAATCATTACAGAGGGAGCAGTGCAGAAATTTTTATAATGGCATGATCAGATCTTACCACTGAAAATAGTAATCTGAGGACTGCAAATGAGAATATTTTCTTTCTCTTGGCCAAGATAAGATTGCAATGACTAAAGACAGCACATTTCAAAACTTTTTGACTTGAGAGAAAGATAAGGTAAAGAGACATCTTCTAACACAAGTAATGAAGCCATGCATTGGGGGCAGCTAAGAACAGAATCTCTTACTAAAACAAAATCATAAAACCAGTTAAAACTAGAACAGGAGATAAAAAAAGTGCAAAAAATAAAAACAATCATAAAAAATAGGGAATAAAAAGTTTATTAACAATCAGTTAACTTGATAAAAAGATATATGCAGATAACACGCTGCTGGAAAAAAAGGTCCCCATCTATAGACCTGACCTTTTGTCTAGAGAGGTTTGCTGCTTTCCAGGGGCTCCGATGGAGGACTCTGTGACAAGGCTGCTGAGCCTTGTCTGGCCATCACGTTGTTACTCCCTGCTGCAATTCCACAGAGGCACCAGTGATGCCAGAAGTGATCTGAGAAGTACCCAGTATGACTGCTTGGCTTTGGCATCAGTCATCAAGGGTATGAGGGAGCGGGTCACTTTCTCCTCTATCCTTCTGGTGAGGATCAAGGTCGTGAGGATGAATGGAGGATTCTGTGGGTCCACAGCTGATCGCACAGCTGATTTAGCTGGTTAATCATTGGCAACAGGGTTAGTTTTTTTATGGCTATGGGACCCTCTCTGAGGATTGAAGTTTGCTTGAAAGAAAAGGGATCCACCTGACTAAGTGGGACAAAAGAGTCTTTGCCCACAGGTTGGCACGTGTGTCAACACCCCACGTGTGTCCTCATAAGCAAAGAAGTGCCCACCAGGCAAAATCAGCATGGCTGGAAGTCTCTCTGAGGTGCTATACGGTAGTGAAAACAGCATGGGCAATAAATAAGAATTCTACAATGAGCAGGTACAAGATCTTGGGAAGGAACAGCTGGGGAGGTGAGGGGGAAGGTATATTTTGTGTGAGAGAGCAGCAGGACTGCATGATGCTCTGCCTAGGGACACACAGTGAGCAAGTCAAGGGTTTATGGGTTAGGATTAGACAACATGGGCAACATCATGGTGGGCCTCATGTTTACAGGCCTTGGTCATTATTAGGGACTTTAACAATACCCATTTGTGCTGGAGGACACTGTTATGTCCGGATTTCGAACCGAGCAAAGAGGAGACACTCACCATTGATGTAAAAGTTTTTAATATTAGAGAA
>JAUBNY010000579.1:45387-55688 GCA_032275445.1 Crypturellus soui | reverse complement strand
GAGTGTGTGAGCATGCGCACAGCGCTCCTTAACTTTGCTGCCACCGCGCGTCAGAAAATAGGTACTGCAATGGTAAGGGGGGGGGCGCGCCTGCGCAGAGCGCTCGGGAGCGCTCACTGTTGCCATCACGTGTCAGAAAATCAATACTGCAACTGTAATAGGGGCGCGCATGCGCATAGAGCTCGGGAAGCCTCACTGCTTCCACCACGTGTCAGAAATTTGGTACTGCAAGTACCCCCGTATGCGCACGCGCGGCCCCCTACAATCGCAGTACTGAATTTCTCACACGCGGTGGCAGCAGTGAGCGCTCCCGAGCGCTCTGCGCATGCGCGCCCTCCCTTACAGTTGCAGTACCGCTGTTATGAAACGCTGTGGCAACAGTGAGCGTCACTGAGTGCTCTGCGCATTTGCACCCCCCTTACTGTTGCAGTATCGATTTTTCTGACACGCGGTGGCAGCAGTGAGAGTCACCGAGAGGTCTGTGCCTCGCGCCCCCTCTTAGCATTGCAGTACCGTATCTCTGACACGCTGGGCAGCAGTGAGCGTTCCCGAGCGATCTGCGCATGAGCACCCTCTTACTGTTGCAGTACCGATTTTCCGACACGCGATGGCAGTAACCAGCGCTCACGAGTGCTCTGCGCATAGGCGCAACTTTTCCGGTTGCAGTACCGATTTTCTGACGCGTGGTGGCAGCGAGTGTTCCCGAGCGCTCTGCGCATGCGCGGCCCCCTTACCCTTACAGTACCGCTTTTCTGACGCGCTGGCAGCAGCGGGCGTCACCGAGCGCTCTGCGCATGCGCACCCTCCCTTCTCGTTGCAGTACCGGTTTTCCGCCACGGGATGGCAGCAGCGAGCGCTCTCTGTCGCCCAGCACCGTTGTTACACCGATTTCCAGCAGCGAGTGCTCTGCGCATGCGCGCCCCCTACCTTTGGTGTTGCAATACCGATTTTCTGCCACACGGCGGCAGTAGCGACCACCGACCCATGTGCTCCTCGCCTTGGCTTTGCTCTACTGTTTGGTACAGGAGGGCAGCACGCCACCCTGGACACCTCCAGCCCCATTCCTGCAGTTTCTGCTTTAGGAACAAGCTTGCATTGTTGGCTTGCTTTTCTCTTCTTTGTCATCCTGCTGTTTTGCTTTCTCAAAAGGCATCAGCGTACCCACCGACCAAAACATACTCCTTAAAACAGCAACCCTCCAGTTTATCTTCTGATTAGGGCACGACCCTTTCTTCCTCCATCTCCCTAGGGTCTGCGCAGAACACTGCCCCTGCATCTGCTGCAAAATAAAAACGCAACAACAAGAACAACTGGAAGTACCGCATGAAGTGACTGAGCAATCACCATTCCAGTTCCTCTCCACCACACTCTACACACTACCACTGTGAACATTCAGCAACAAGGCAGATCCAGCCCCAAACACACACACATGCACAGAGGAGGCACAAACATAGTGGAAAACCTGACACAAAAGGAACCACTGCCACACATAAGATGCTGAACACCAGAAAGCCTGATCAAGTCACGAGCATGCGGCTCTGATACCGTGGACAAGGCTATTAGAGTCAAAGACCATTGCCTGCAATGGAAGGGGCCGGCAAGGAGGTCTCGGGCATGGCTGAGACCGTGTGACCACAGGGAAGAGAACCCTGACAGGGTGCCAGGGAGGTGCAAAATAAGACAGGCCTCAGAAGAAGAAGGAGCAGCCAACGAGGTCTCAATGATCACTGCGAAGAGAAACGGCTGCAAACAGCCATGAGGTTGGACAGACAGAACAGCCCTTTCTAAATCTATGTGCAACCCAAAATGAAATCCACTAGCACAAGAACAACAGGTGTGGTCAGAAAAAAAAACACAACAGCCAGTCAGAATGGCCCAAAGCCTTGACAACACAGGAAATTAAACTATGAAAGAGTGCCAGGAAGGCACAAGAGCACAGAGCAGCAGCACAAGGAGATACAGCGATGGCTGCAAAGATGTCCGCCACAACCAACACCTCCTGTGCTAGCGCTGCGCAGCATGGGATGTGCTACAGGAGCGCAAAGAATGAGAGCAACATCCAGACCTGAGCAAAAGAGAGCGAAGCTGCGACACAAAGCACAGACTACGCAACACACTTCTTTTTAATATCTGAAGCAATACCAAGGAAAACAAAGCCAGCTTAGGCACAATTTGACCGGTACTGAAAGAAAGGATGCTGGCAAAAGTAATGTGTTACTTCGATACTGGTACACAGTATGTGGGCAAAGAGAGGTATAGATTTCCTCTGCAAAGTTCCTGACACAAATGAATATTTGAAGCTACATTTAACTTATGTGCAGAATGACTTTAAAATAGCACAGGAGAAATGGAGGGCAGAGAGAGGAAGGGAAAACAACCCACACTTTTACCACACAATAAAAACAATATTTTTTCAGTCTTGGTGGCAGCAAGTACTCATGTTCAGCAATTTGCTGCACAGTAAAGCTTCCACCACAGGCAAGTTTCTCAGCTGCTCACTGACATCAGACCCATTTTGAAAACTGTATTTATCTTGGATGGTAAAAATAATGCTCATAGGCCCCAGCTGAAATGCTGCCCTGGCCCTGCTCAGAGTTGTATCTGAAAAAAGAGATTGGAGCAAGGTTAGAAAAATCAAATCATTGCCATTCCTTCCTTCACACAAAATTTCTTCCTAATGTGAACTGGTACTCTACATCAGAACAGAGGAACATCACTTAATTCTAGATTAGCTTAGCCTGCCCTGTCATAGAAAGATCTGATACCAATGATTTTAAAAAGAGACAGGCAGCCTTTAGGAGAAATGGCATGGCTATGTTTATCTTTCTATTATATCCACAACCAATCTTTGATACAAATCTTGATCTTGGATCATCATCAGAAAGTTGAAATCCAGAGGGTTGCATGCTGCCAAATTGTCCTGACTTCATGACAAAGCACGAGATTCTGCATGATCTGGAAAACAAGTGGTGGCTGGGAACACCTAACTCAGTAATACTGACTGGATCATAGAATCATTACAGTTGGAAAAGACCTTCAAGACCATCGAGTCCAACTGTAACCCCTTCAGTGCCATGCTGCTAAACCCTGTCCCTAAGCACCTCATCTACACATTTCTTCAACATTGCCAGGGACAGTGACACCACCACTTCCCTGGGCAGCCTATTCCAATGCTTGACTACTCTTCACATGTAGAAATTCTTCCTAATATATAAGGTGCAATTCCTCTGGTTGCCTAAGGTTGCCTCCTCTGGTGCAACTTTAGGCCGTTCTCTTGTCCTACCTGTAGTTATCCTGAAAGAGAGATCAAACCCACCCTCACTACAACCTCCTTCCAGATAGTTGTAGAGAGCGATAGGGTCTCACTGGAGCCTATTACTCTCCACACTCAATAACCTCAGCTCCCTCAATGAAACACAAGATAACAGAAGGCAGGGAGATACAAAACACATAAATATGCTCACCTGCACAGTGCAGTTGTACAAGTCCTGCTGATATTTGCTCACCTCTATAAATGCCATCGTCAACCCTTTCTCAAAGCACCAGCTAAAGCTGCAGAAACCAATGTCCACCCTCCGAGCCACAAACAGAGGCACTGGAAGCAAAGGGACTGTGGTATTCCTGCAGATGAGCACTCCCGTGAGAAAGAGAACAGAAGCAGCAGGAGACTCCTCATTCCGCAGAGCTCTCCACTGCTACAGTAACTCCTCTAGTCACTAACAGCAGTATTTAGATTGCAGAAAGACTATACAGACAAAAAAAAATCCACTGTCTAGTATACTGAAAGATCTTTGCTACAGACAAACTGGTTAGTTTTATAGGAATTGCGCACTACTACACTGAAATCCTCAGTACCCAGAAGTTTGATGAAAATCTGAAAAATAACAAATTCTTCATAGACTTATATCTAATACTTAACAGGCATATTCAGCCCGTTGATTTAAATTTAAATAATTTATGTCTAAATTATTTTCATGATTTAGACCGTTGCCACATTCCGCCTTTCTAGGGTGTTTTGCAATTCAACTACTACAGCATTGCTTAGCTGTTCTCATGTACCTTACATAACCGCACGTGCACTGCTGCTCTTTCTTTTGGGACAGAGGGTTTCTTGAGTCGCCGGTGAACGGGTCGGTGGTCGCTCTGCCCCCTCGACCAGAATATACCTTGGCCCTGGAGCGGTCACTTCCCAAGAACACCTGGTTATGGAGCTGTTCTTCCAGGTTTTGCTGAAGGGCAGATGGCCCCTTCTTTGTAGCTCTGGTTTGTAACAGATAACTCCCGATTCAAGTCTCCTAGCTACTTAACGGTCCATTTACATTCCTCCTGCCATTCTGGCATTTGGGGTCAGCAATGCTCAGGGCCCAGAGACATTGCTATGAAGGGAACATTATTCCAAGGTGACAAAATGGGTTCGAGTCTGCATGTGCTACAGTTGTTCTCGCAGGATAGCATTTTCTCCAGGGCAAACCAGGATATCAAACCAAACTGCCGGAACAGGGCTGCTTCTGTAATACAAGTACTTCCCAGGAGGGAACACACAATGCTGCACAGCATCTTGAGGAAAAAGGAAAAGGAAGCAGTGAGTAGACAGAATAGAACTGGTAGCTCCCCAGGGGAATCCTAGCTCTCTATTTCCAGGCAGAGGATCTGCACGAGAAGATGAGAGAGGTGCTAACAAGGCCAGGGAACCAACACAGGGCTTCAGGCAGAACTAAGGGGTCAGGAAAGAGACGAGTGGAAGGCACCACCTGGTGATTGTTACACCCTGTGACTTACAAGCAAAGAGACTTTTCCTTTATGCTTCTTTTGCTGACCTTTTTCATACAGCTGGTCAGCACCAAGGGGAGAATCTTGCGTGGGGGTCAACCTTCATCTCCTAGATAGTAACATGGCTCTCGCTGTTGGAAATGGTTGTTTCATTTCCAAAGCTAGACTATATAACAGTCCTTTTGGCCCAAATATCAAGTGATTCTTCCCCTGCAAAACAACACTGATAGAACAGAAACCCTAGTAGCAAGTTTTCTCAGCTCAGAGCAAGGATGCTCTCTGCAATGTGGCAGCTCTAGCAAGCCGGCACAGTGGCAACTCACAACAAAAGATCTTGCTGCAGCGCAGCGCCCCTAATGGGCTCCCCGAGCCTCCTCAGGAGCTCTGAACCCTGGCACCTCCTCTGCACTCGCAGCATGTGCAAGCCACAGTTCTGCTTGCTGCGGCCTGGAGACCCTGTCCCGCACCCGCTGCTTAGCTCCCTGGAGACTCTTGTTGGGATTACAAAGTTCACCGCCAGCAGACACACTTGGCACTACAGGTAGTGGTCTGGATTTTTTTTTTTTAATTTCTCAGCTGCCAAGCATTAATTTAATTAATTTCTAAATGAAGCTCTAGCCATAGAGGTGGTAGGGGAATATTGCTTGCCTATTAGAGGAATTAGAGTAATAGAGGAGTTGCTTCCCTTATGAGAGGAATAAGCCTCTAAACTTTGGATAGTATTTAGAGATTCTGTGGCCATCTGCTTCTGGCTCATATTTAGCTCATTACAAAACAGGAGACAAGCACCAAGAACAGCACAGAGTTTCGAATATGAGGGCTGCTAAATGGCAACTGTTGGTAAAGGCAAGTGTTAGGATAAAGCACAAGTGTTAGTTATGGACTAGAAGTCTTGGATGGGGATTCTCCGACAGTTTTTTGAACTTTTTGCAGTTTTTTCTTTTGTGTCTCCTCTGAACTAGATGACAGGGTTTAAACTGACATGGACCAGTTGAACTGGCAAGTTTCTTTGTTTGTTATTTTAGAAAAAGGGGTTTGTTTAAGAATTTTATGCCTGAAAGCAGTGGTTGGATACAGCAGTTAGGTCCAGTGTGTGAAAAAGGAATAATTCCTTATCAGGAATTAAAAACAAAACTTATTTCCTGAAACACCTGCTATGAAAGTGGAGTCTCACTAGTTTATTTCTGGTTTAGATACTGCTGCATGGTTTATTTTGACTTTCTCCTTTTTTTTTTTCTGATAGTTCTACATCTTTGACAGTTAAGTATATAAAGAAAAGCATGAAGGAATAAGTCACATTATGTGAACCATCTTTTCATTGCTTCCTTTTTATCTGTGCCAGAAAACAATACCAAAACATATAAATGTTGTGGACAAAATTTTTCAACACAAACAATGATAAATAAGAAAAGGGAATAATTTTGTTCAGCCTTTGGTCCCCTTAATGCTCCTCATGAACCTGAATGCTAACAGAAGAAAGTGCTTTCACCTACAAGAAGAAAAACAGAGGGCCTAGAGCAGAGATGCCACAATGTCCCATCTCATACTGACCAGCCTTTTCTCACAGAAGATGAAGCAACACAAAGGGAAATGGAAAGGCTTAAGTCTGACAAAGGCACAAGACTTAAGAAACTATGTAGATATACTTTCCCTCCAGCTTAGTCAAGTTCCATATTAAATCACCTATTCCTTACTTGTGCTTACATGCTTCAGGCAAGGCAGCATTTCAAAGTGAAAGAAATGCATGAGCTGAAAATGATTGTGAAATACAATACCAGAAATGGTTAGAATTGTCCAACATTGAGAATGGGGAGGTTCAGCACAAAGCCACGAAGAAACTGACTGGACTGCAGAAGAGATAAACTGAAGCAATATTCAGGTTTACTAAACAAGGAAGCAGAAGAAATGCAGACTTTTAAAACAATTATGAAATGCAATACCAGAAATGGCTGGAACTGTCCAACACCTGATAACAGGGAGATTCAGCACAAAGCCACAGAGAAACTCACTGGACTGCAGAAGAGATGAACTGATGCAACCTTCAGATTTATTGAATAGAAAAACAGAAGAAATGCAGGATTTTGTAAGCGAGTTTAAATCTACTGCGAATGCAGAAGTATCGGTGTTCTCCAAATTCCCGGACAAAGACAAGCAGGTGAGGTTTTGTTGTTCGTTTTAATACTAATCCCATTGCAGACCATAGGGAGTTGATAACTCTTGCAGCTATTCTGAGGCTTTTGCTTGTTTGGCTTTAACTGAAGGGCCAGGTTGAGGAAGATGAGAGGGAAGAAATCACAGAGCAAAGTTGGAAGAGAGAATGTATTACTCACAGTTCTGCAGAGGAAAATCTGTATCTTAGGATTTGCTCCTAAGACAAATTGCCATTTGCCTACTAATTCAGAAAAAAAACCGATAATTAGAACCGACCTTGTCTAAGCAAGGAATAAGCCATTTTCATGAAATGTATCCAGAACATATACAGAAAAAAATAGTATGATCACAACAATAAATTTGAATTGTTTTTGATGAGCAGCTGCTCATCAAAATTACAGTCCTGGCTATAGCACTGCAGTTTTTTTTTTTCACTAGCTAGCTTTCAGTTTAAACACAGAAATTGCAGCTGCCTCACCATGAGCACTGCAATGGACTTGGCGCTCTGTCTTTTTCAGTCTCAAGTCAAAGAGGTTAATTCCAACTAGACTAAGTCAGTACCAATTCTTTTCCTAAAGCCCTCTTTTTCCATGGGCACTCAAGTGCTCTCACAACAGTTTCACCAGTCGCTGAAATGCAAGACTAAAATCCTGCAGTAGTCCTTTACAGAATCCTTTTCAGAAATGAATACTTTAGGTGCGTATCTATTTCTTTTTCCGAAGTGGAACTATCAGAGGAAACCTGCTGCCTGATGATTCTTATCTTTAGATAGTTGTTTTTCAGTAGCCAAACGTCTTCAAGTGTTCAGATGGTCCACCAACCAACTCCTAATAAGTGTGGCATTAATGTAACACCTGGACTGCACTGGAGTTTTTGTTAAGTCCCACCTGAGGAGCAGACACCAGAAAATACAATTCTTAGATTGATTTGGCAGTTGAAAAGAAAAGAGGAAAACTTTTGGATACGGGATATGCAGCAAAAGCAGCAAGCTGGGCTGCTTGTTGGGAACGCTTGCTTAGAGATGAGCTGGAGGGCGTTACTTCCCGTGAAGGTGAAAGCCAAGGATGGGGGCATTTCTGAAGTCTAAGCAGGTGTTAGCAGAGAGGAGGGTGAGGCGTCAGTCCCCGCCCATTAGAGACAGGGGGATGGAGGAAGAAGGACTAAAAGGATGTAACAGCAAGGAGGACAAGAGCATGGAAACCAGCATTTCTGTGTTCAGTTCCTTTATTTATTTATTTTAACATTTCCAGTAAAGAGAAATTTTGTTTTATGGTTGTCTTTTTATTTGAACTCTTCCTTAAGAGTTTAGGACCAAGAGGTCACTGATGCAGAGATGATCTTGTTTGTTTGTTCTGATGTGATTTATAGGTCAAGTAACAGAACAGCAGAGCTTTCTTATGCCATCGCTTTGCAAGACAATGATCTTGTGAAAATGCAAAAAGTTCTGATTCTTCTCAAGGTAGCTTTCTCTTAATTTTATACTTTTGCTCAGAGAAGTTGAGCAAGAAGAGTGCTTGAAAATCTTTCTACTCACCAAAAAATCCACTGTTATAAGGACTGGTGTGCAGGTGCTGGTCAACAGCAGCAGGTCCCTCAGCCTTGGCCTCGCCTTCCACAAAAGCAGCCACAACCTCAAGAAGCTGGAAGGAAAGACAAAAAACCCTCAGTGAAAATCATTTCTTATGCTCTTCAGAATTTCCCCTCCTTGCTTCAGAATGCAATGGAAAGTCAAGATGCAGATTATTACTGTTAAATATTAATGTTACATTTCTTTATTGTCAGTCAACATCTCTGGTTGCCTTTCTGCTGTTGCAGGAATTGTGCTTCTACTAGGACTGTTGCTTTTGAAGCCAAGACAGCCACTCATACAAATTGCCACTTCTTTTCTGAAAGACACTGTGACTCCATTTTCTCTTAAGTTAGGCTATTTTACTCAAACTGAGGCTGACTTTGCATCTTGCTTTTCCATAGTGTACATGAAAAGGAGGCCGTGTTATGCTACAGATCATAATTAAAAACAGGCTGTTTTAGTATCAGAACTGAACCCCAGTTACCGTATAGCAGGGAGTTAAATTTAAGTCTCTTTTTCATTTTGCTGTTCAGGAGAGACTCTCGGGACTCTCTCTGATAAAGCTGCAATTTTCTCCGTAAGATCCACATGCGCTAAAACAGACTCTGTGGATCTACGAAAAGGTGGGTTGTGGTAGCAGCTTTGGGTGTCTGAGCCTGTGCTCGAGTAGAAGCAAATCAGCTCTATTCTAACTTCATCATTAGGTCCTGGAGGCTTGTTTTAGATAATACATTTCTGAATCAGAAATTGCCCATACTTTAGATCATAATGCAGTTCAAGAACTCATTTTAAAATTCAGTGAAGTGAGAGATGCAAGTTTCCTAATAGATCCTGTTTGATACAGGTAACAAGCTTTCCTATCCTAAATGAAGGACAGAAATATCTCTCACCTATGGATTGATATGCCCTGCCAGTGTCTCATTTTGAAGCTTCAAAGGGTAGAAGAGGAGTTCTGCGCACAGCATGAACAAAATGCGTAGGGAAGACCAGGATCTGGTGCGGTGAGCCAAAGAAGAATGTGTAGCTCCTGCCAGGCTGGAAAAGTCCAAAGTCAAATAGCCGGATGGAGACAAGCTTTGCCTGCACCAGCAGGTAGCTGCATTTATTTTCTTCTCTTGTCTTCTCTCTCTCTTCCTAAAGAAACGCTTATTTCTTAAGTAAGCAGCATGTTAAATGGAGCAATGAGTTGAGGCAAGTGTGTTCTGGCAATGCTGTAGTGAACATCTGCTCTCGCTGGAAAAAACAGTGACAAGAGCTGCCCTATAGGAGGCTGCAGAAGAGAAAGAGCTGGGGAAAAAAGACCGTCAAGAGCTGCAGGGCATCAGAGATGAACCAAACAGGTAGGAGAGAAGCTCTAAGATATCCACCTCCCTGCGTCAAAATGGGAGAAGATCTAGTTCAATCAAAATGGGAATTGGCTCTCCCTACAGTAAAGAAATACACTGCAGTGTTCCTTAGGTCAAGATTGCCCATTTATAAAAGGGAATAGTCTTGCATTACAGAAAATCTAGGCCTAAGGCCACTGAATCCTGCTTTTTATGCTAAGGTCATCATTGTACTGCACAAAGCTTCCTAATTCTAAGCAGAGCAGCTGCATTAAGAGAGAGCTTTTTCTTACATTCTAGCTCCTATATGAGTTTTAATGGCACTTATTTTTCTTTCCTATAGGGGTAGTCTTTGAATTAAATGCTTGATTTTATTAGCTGCCCTGTAGATAAGGGCCTTCAGGAGTTCATATGAAAATAACAAGCTTTTACTATGCACATCCACTTTCCATTTCACCCACAGCAGGCTCAAGCAAGAAGAAAAA
>JAUBNY010000577.1:35392-63081 GCA_032275445.1 Crypturellus soui | reverse complement strand
GGCAGGGCGGGCGCTGTCGAGGGGCGGCGGCGCGGGGCGCCCGCTAGGACGCGGCGGGAGGGGCTGCAACGGCTGCGCTGTAACGGCTGTAACGGTCGCATTTCGAGGGGAGGGAAGCGGCTGTAACGGTCGCAATGATGGTGGGAGGTGGCCGTAAGGAGTGTGTGTGCGTGTATGTGCGTGTGAGTGTGTGTGTGTGTGGATGCGTGTGTGTGGCGTGTGCATGTGTGTGTGCGTGTGTGTATGCATGTGCATGTGTGTGTGTGTGTGTGTGTGTGTGACAGGCTCCCAGTGCATGGGGGGGTTAACTGGGCTGTAATGGCGCTTTGGGGGTGCAGTGTGTGGGCACGTGTGTGTGCAAGGACTACGTACCCGGCATGTGGGGTGTGTAGGAGGCACACGCGTGCATTAACAGGTGTGTGTAATACACATGTGAGATGTGTGTGTGTGGCACGTGTGTGATGTGTGTAACTAGGGCGTGTGCGTGTGTGTAACAGGTGTGTTGTGGGGGGCTGACGGGCCACAGGGCTGGGGGTGTACAACGGGCGCACAGGCAGGAGTGCGTGTAACAGGTGTGTAGCAGGCAGGTGATCCATGAGGTGCGTGTGTTCTGGGTACGATGAGCGTAACGAGTGTGCAAGGGGCCCAGCAGCGGTGTGTGGAAGGGGAACTGTGAGCGTGTGCAGCGGAGCCCTGGGTGGGGTGTGCGCAACACGTGTGCACAGCTGTGTGCGTGCGGCGCGGGGTGCACGGCACAGCACACGCGGCAGGCGGGGTGCGTGGAGCGGGGCAGTGTGCACAGGGCTGTGCAAAGGCGTGTGAGGCAGCACTCGGAGCGGAACCCCTCAGGGCAGGGCGTGCGCCGCGCCGTGCCACGCTTTGCTGCGAGGCCGAGCCGGCGTGTTCAGGCCTCAGAGCCATGTGCGCACTGCCCGCCCGCCGGCGTGTGGGAGCAGCACGACCTGCGAGGGCCCTGGCAAGTCCGGGCTTGATGTGAGTACATAGCCCGGCTGCCCCTCTGCAGGCTGCGTGCTAGGGCAGAAGCCATGTGTACGTGGGGCACCTGGGCACGCCAAGGGCTGCCAGCCCGCGCGGGGCTTGTAGGCGATGGCTGCATGCGAGCTATGCGCATCCTCAGAATGCCCTGTGGCTGCGCGCGCTAATGCTGAAGCACGAATGTGCACCTGGTGTGGAGGGGCATGCACAGTGCACCCGCAGGGCAGGTGGGCGGCCAGAGTGCAGGTGGTGGCGGCTGGCGAGCAGGCGCGCTGGCTGTGGCACGTCAGGAATGCATCTCCTGCTGCGAATGCGCCTCCCGGCCACGCGCTCCCCTGCCATGGCATTTCCTCCCCAGCGCTCTTGCCCTTGGGGGCTACCTTGCTCCGTGCAGGCAGTGCTGCGGCCGGCGTGCATGTCCCCCAATGTCCCCATGCCTGCTGCACTGCGGCACCGGCAGCCCCGGTTCCAGCCGAGCCTCGCTGATCCCCCTTTGCTGGCATCCTCTGTGCCCATTGCTGCACTGCGAATAACCCCATTTGCTGGCAGGGGTAAACTGAGGCACAGCAGCGGCCAGCACCACATCCACAAGGCGTGAGCAGCATCCGCCATGAGCAGGGGCTGCGGTGGCACCGGAAAACCGCAGCCGCCCCAAAAGGCAAAGCCAGAGGACCACAGTTTCCTCCTGCTGGTGACAGGCGCTGCTGGCAGTTTCCAGCGCAGTGGCTGAGCCAGACTGGTGCCACTGGTTCCCCAGGGCCGGACGAGGTCAAAGTGGCCCCAGCGGTGGGGCGCATCACCCGGCCTCCGCCCCCACGTGGGTAGGTGTCCGCCAGGACATCCTGCCTCAGGGACCCTCGGCAGCCCTTGCGCAGCCCAGCTCCCTGCAGCAGGAGGGCGCAAGGGATAGACATTTTGGGGCTCCCCCCGCCAACGAGGACGATGGCCCAGGACACCGTGGAGAGGGGAGAGACACAGGGGATGTCTCCGAGCAGCCTGCTCCGAGGGCTGCTGGTAGCCAAGCACTGGGCGGCAGCCCTCCATGCATGCATCAATGGCACCATTTAGCACCAAGGGAAGGTGGTGGCACATGGCTGAGGCTCTGCCCCACGGCCACTGCCGGACCACGATGCCAGCAGGTGATGGCTGTGGCACCAGGAGCTGCGGCACCCGGCTCCTCCCAGAGCTGCTGCTTGGAAAGCCGCCTGTGGGCTCCTGCAGTGGCAATAGGATTACATGGGGCTGAGTCTCCCACTGCTGAACGGAGAAATAAATCCTATATGGCAGTGTATGGGATTTATTAGACTTTGGTATTCTGGAAATAATGAGGACATTGCTCCCGGCTTGCAGCGCCATGGGGCCCAACAGGATCACAACGAGGATTTGTCCCCACGCCTCTTCCCAGGCATCGGATAGTTCTTCATCTCCTGAGATGAACCGGAGGGGGCAGGACAAGGCACGTGGAAGCTTTTTGTGAGCTTAAAATCAGACCTGGTCCTTGAAGGTTTAATGGGATCGGGGCTGGCGAATCCTCCCTGTTGGCTGTGGGGTGCTGGGCTCCTTGCAAAGAGAATGCTGCTCTGCCCTCCTTGCACACTGAGCCTGGGATCTTTATTCCTGCACACAATCCTGCGCATCGGCTCGCCAGCCGCACTCTCTGTCGCTCCTCTCTGCAAGCTGCCTAAGCAGAGCCTCCCAACGCCCTGAGGGAGCAAAGCTGCCCGTGTGCTGCCTGCATGGCCCCGCAGCCGGGCCTGGGGTGAGGGCTGCACAGGGCCTCGTGGATGCTCTGCCGGCTCTCCTTGCAGCACAGAGGTCATGGGTACAAGGCCACCCCCCTTCGTGGGAAGGCTGGCGGTGGACGGAAATAGCAAGCGGAGGGTGTTTTTTTTCTTTTCCCCCTCTGCAGCCGAGGCTCTGTTTGCTGGAGACCTGTAAATCACTCCTCAGCCGCAGGAAACAGAGGCAAGAAATCCATGATCCAAGCAAGAAAAAACACGGGCCACTCGGGAGCACGGGCGGAGGATGAGCCCGAGCTTGCAGCCCAGGAGTGGGCACCGATCAGCCTGGGGGCAGCAGGCACTGGGGGCAGGCGCCGCGGTGGCACCCGCCACGAGGAGGGTCCCCTGAGGCTTTCTCCCGGCGACGGGTGATGCAAGAGCCCGAAGCAGGGATCGTGCTTAGAGTCCTAGGCAAAGGGCCAGCGTGTTGCTCCGGCACTGCCCTCCGAGCAGTAGGACGGGGCTCATGCTTCTCCTCCTGGTGCTGCAAAAACACATGCGACGGCTGGTACTGCCCTGCCACCCTGGCTGGGGGTGGATCCTGTGGGATCTAGCGAGAATACTGCTATGATGTCATGTTCCTTATTCCTGACCGTGATGCTGTCAGGACACGCATTGCAGGCCCAGTTGGGGACCCCAGGGACTGGACACCTCTAGGCAGGGATTTGCAGTTGGGGACGGACTCCCATTCCCACATTTACCCCTTCATTTCTTTCCCTCCGTACACTCTGAAGCTGGCTACAAAGCAGCCTCAGGACAAGGGTGTCCCCACAGCAAGGGCCGGGCACGGCTCTCCCCCGCACTCCCCACAAGCAGCACGCAGCAGGCGCCGGTGAGCAAGGGGCTGGACTGCTTTATTCACGTGCGCGCTCGGCTCCCGGCCCGCCCCGGCTGCCACAGCTGCTCCCGTCTTCTGCACAGAGCAAACAAGGAAGGATTTCTTCGTCGGCTTGCTTAAAAAAAAAAAACGCCCGACGTCCTCAGACCCCATAAACACGTAGAGACAGTCTGGCTTTGTGCGGGCAGGAGCAGACACGGAGGGGCAGGGAGGCTGCGGGCTGGCTGCGCTGCAGCGGGCGAGCAGGGCCCAACGCCAGGGCTGGCGCCCACAAAGCCTTCCCACAGCTCCGAGCGGTTCTGGGGCGAGTAGCCCCACTGGCCGCGCCACTCCCAGCTCTTCTGGCTTGGGGGCACATGCGCACCAGCCCCCACCAGCGCCTGCAGAATCGTGCCAGTTGCCTCCAGCGTCTGGTGGACGATTTAAGCCTCAATGTGCCCCCTGCCCGCCAACAACCCCTCTCCCCAAACCATCACAGTAAAAGGAAAACCTGCGAAGACAGACAGGCCGAGTCTTGGGTAGGGAATGGTATCCGGCAGCCCCGGGCTGGCACTGAGGCCTGGTGGCGAGCAGGGTCCCACGGGGCCGCCCGCCAGCAACTCAGGGCTTCATCCTGCTCAGCCTGATGTCACGTTCAATCTCAAACTGCCTGTGGTCCACGCGCTCCAGGAATGCCTTCCTCTCGATGTACCTGCAGGGAAGCAGAGCGGGAGGTGGTGCTGTGAGCTGTGAACCGGCCCCCGGCAAACCTGAAAGGGCTGTGGGCCACGTTGAGACCTGGTAAACCCAAGAGGGCTGTGGGCCGGGGGTCCTTGCCACAGCCTGATTCCCTGAGCACTGCTGCGAGTGCGTGGCACCCGCGCGCAGCACCTCGCTGTTCCTTAATGCCATGCAGCTGAATTTCAATGCCCTTTGCTGCAAACTGTTGCCACAGAGCACCCGGGGCTGGGCTGTTATTAACCTACAGAGGGAGCGAAATTGCAGTTCCAACAGGAGCAGTAATTGAATCATGGCAATCGCTTTGCATTTGTTCCGCGGCAGCAAGCGCTCAGCTGTCGGGACAAGGTCATTGCGCTCGGCTCCAGGAACGGGACGTGAGCCCATGCGCTTGGTTTCTTGCTAAAGCGGAGACCCAAGAAGGCTGCAGCAGCCAACGCTGGAAATGGCCCTGAAGCGGGCAGGAGGAGACACAAATGCCACAGGGGTAGGGGCTCCTGGGGGCTGGTCAGCCCTGAGCAGCCTGCTCGTGCCTGCTCCACTCCATGCCGCCATCCTGTGTGTGCTGCGGCCTAAGCCTGCCTCACACTGACAGAACTGGGTCAGCTCCGTGGTGCGGGCAGGGGGGCAGCAGTGCGGGCGGCCTGTGTGGCCAAGGCCAAGGCAGCTGCAGAGTGCAAGGAGGCTGCGCTGCGAGAGCCGCCCCCCGCACGCGCCGGCTCCGGAAAGGCAGGCAGGGGAGTGTCGCTTCCCTTCTCTTGCTGAGCACAGAGGGAACGCGCTCCCGTGGCAGGGCTAGCAGAGGCCACGGGAAGGAAACGGGGAGAGTGAAACTCATCTATTACTGTGTATCACGGTGTCTGGGCGCGCGGCTTTCCTCTCTGCCAAGGTTGGAGGAGCTGGGCACCATGTCCCTCCTGGTGCTGCACAGGGATGGACAAGGGTCCCGCACATCCTGCTGCTGCCTCCGAGCACTGGGGAAACAGCGGAACAGCAGCCAAACTGAGCAGGGCTGCCCAGACCCGCTTCCCGAGGAGCTGGGGATGGGCGCAAGAGACTCGCTTCCTGGGGGGAAGCTGATACGGATCGCAAACCAGGAATGCTGTTTCACGGCTCAGAGCCGGAGCCAGTGGCTTTACATCGAGCAGGAGCCGTGTCGCTATTGCACACGGTTGTCCTTGGCCGGCTGCAGGACAGCGCCGCAGGGGCCGCAGCTACACACGTCAGCAGAGCGCCTGGGGACACGGCAATGCCCTGGATCTGCGCACGCACCTGCATTTACGGGAACAACAGGCTCATTTGGCTTCTCCTGCTCGCACTGCAACTGTAGCTGCCGCCGGACACCAGCAAGGACACAACTGGTTTCCAGGCCAGGCACAAGCCTCCTGACTCCACTGCAACCCCACGTATATACCTCAGCTTCCTTATAAACTCCCAGCCCAACACCAGGCAGCCAGCAGCAAGATGCTGCCAAATGGCAGGACGAAGTGCATGAGTGAGCGGCAAGTGCTGCCTGTCCATTAGGGTACGTTTTTCTAAATAACCTTCATTCCCCTAATCAATACGGGCCACAAGTAATCAACGCACAGGGAAACAGGACAGGGTGATGCTCGCCAAACAGAGGCAAATTTTCTGGGCGAAGAGGCTGTGGTTGCTGCTCCCGTCAGCTGGGAAGCGCTCTGGGGAGGAACGCAGCGCTCCTCTGCGTTCCCAGCATTGCCGTCACTCAGGGCTCTGCCGGTCCTACCTCCCCACCGGGCCTGCCCTACAAAGCTGGTCCAGTTAGAGGCCATGGCACGTTTCCCTTTCTAAAATGCATCGGAGGCGACAGATCCACAGCGACGGGGAGAGCTGCCTCCTCTCCTGCCTTCAGCTTCTCCTTTCAAAATTGGGACAGGCCCTGGGGATCTGACACAGTGGGGCTGCACAAGACAGAATCCTGCTGCTCAGGAGAAAGGAAACCACAGTCTGGAAAGAGGGATGCGAGGGGTGAGAATTCAGAGTCAAGGGCAGGGGTGACAGTTGTGGGTTTGCATGTGTCCTCCTCCACCTTGGGAACTGCAAGGCCACACTGTGAGCAGCTAAAGGTGCCTCCTGCTTCCCCCAAAACATACCAGGACCCTTTGTATACTGGATACGGGGGACAAGCAAACAACCCAGGTCCTCGTTTCCCAGGAGTGAGATGTGGCTTTCCTCCCTGGGCAGATGTTTTCAACCACAAAGCAGGACGAGCGGGGATTCAACGCATGCCAAGCAGCGAGCAGAGGCTTGTACTGCAGAGGGAACTGAAGTTCATCAGCACAGGCAGCGCCCCATTCCTCCCGGCCTTGGCTCGAGGATTTGCAACTGCTCCTTAGGGTTTTTATAGAGAGATTGCCCACCAAAGGATGAGCAGCAGCTTCCCAGGCTGTGCTGAAGGAGAACAGGCGGCTCTGAAGGGCACGGCAGGCTCTTGCACAATGCCCGAAGCCACTCCGTGAATGCACACCCTGTTGCACATCACATGCATTGACAGCTAGCCTGGAGCTGGCAGTGTGGTGAGCTGCACATCCACTGGTTCTCCTCCCCACTCTTTTCCCCTTTTCTTCCCTTGAAGATGGATTTAATTCCCCAAGCAGATACTCAGGCAATCCCCTTGTGTTTCATGTTCATTTGGCACATGCAGATTTTTAAGTATCTAAAGTTATCTTTGCATTACTGGTTATTGCCTGGTTAATGACAAACCCACTTGCCCAGAGGATTCTCTAGCGTGGGACTTGTTGCACAGTGAAAGCCAAAGTTCTTCAAGCTTATGGATACTCCTAACATTGTTGCTCTGCCCTGCTCATCTCTTCTACATGTGGATCACTTCTTCAGCTTTCAAAGACCATCATCTCTGATGGTTTGCATCTCTGTAAAGATTCACCAGACACTGGGGGAGAAAGAGTTGTCCTGGTTTTACAAGCCAGGAAAGAAAATGGCACTTTCCAAGAAATCTGGGCACCTTTGAAAAAGTTTGAAAAAGTCAGAGGTGCCCCAGCTTCCAGCACCACCACTTCCTTATGCCATTTGTTAAGTGGCAAGAGCCCAGGAATGGATCATGACGGCTTTTATGGAGGAGGCATGTTATGGAAAGGTGCAAGAGCAAATCAGAGGGAGTGGTTACAAAGTAGCTATACAAAATATAAAATCAAATCTCTGCAATCCAGAAACTCTGTGCTTTCCTGCAGACGGAGCATAAGAACAGCTTACAATAAAAATACATTTTATGAGCTGTCCACAAAGTTGGTTATATTTTCCCAGAGCCTAGAAAAGTACTTATAGAGGAAATGCTCCTTCTGATCTTATTAACCTTCCCTGCAGCACACGTTATTAACTTTTGGGTTTATTTACAGCATCACCATTTACTTTTACGATATTTCTATTAACTCCATTGGATGAACATTGCTTGATGTACACAATCAACACCAAGTGTTGTCATAATCTGCTCTGCACCTTGCCAGCTGTTCCAGGCTCATATCTTTACCCAAGAGGAGGGAGGTTGGCTGCAGCTTGGAAAGGCTATTTGAAGACTGCAATAAAAAACATACCTTCCAATTTGGGACTTAAAAATAAAACAAAATTAGGCAAAGTCAATGGTGTTTCTTCAAGAGAGTGCTGCATTAAATTGGTTCACATAGTATCTGCCATGAACAGGCATGCGGATAAAGCACAGCCAGGCTCCAACTTAGCTGGACTTGAGGAATCTAGGAAGGTTGTCAGGCAAGTGAGGGGTGCCTGCCTTCAGCTACTCCACATCTCAGCAGCTTTCCTAAGATTCTAAGAACAACTATTGACTTTATATATCCATAAATTAAATCCCAGCTTGCTCAGAAGCAGTGGGAAATGCTGGACTATTATTAGATGAAGTCTCCCTTACCCGTCTTTCCCTCGGTTGTGGATTGCCAGCTCCTCCCCAATGCCCTCCTCCTCCTTGAAGTTCTCCCAGTCCAGTTTGGATTTCTCCAGTGTGCTCATCTTCTGCTTTTTGGAGGTAATCTTTCCAAGAAGGCTGCTCATACCACTTGGCCGCTTCACCCTGAAGGAGACAAGGAAACAAAGGCTACTTCAATACAGGGAGGAGGCATTTGTTAGCAAGTAAGAGCAGAGTTGAGACATGTCACAGGTAAGAGCAGTAACCTTCATGAGGATGAGCCACTTTCCCTGAGCAGACGGCCACCACCTTCAGGCAGCCTCCAGACAGCAAAGCCACATGTTCTGCAGATCCTACTCTCTTGTGCCCCTGTATGCAGGAGAGTTCGCTAGATGCATGTCTCAAGCACTCTTGCTTTGTGAAAGGGCTTTTTCATTAATCTTCTAAGGGGAACAGAAAGCCTTCAGGGCAGACGAGATCATTAAACCATCTAGTGTAACCCCCTGCGTATCCCAGCCAAGCCATTCCACTGATCACCTCCGTGCTAAGTCCAACTCTTTGTCTCCAGCTTAAAGCGCCATTTTCTGGACAGGATCCAGGCTCAGTACGTCACTGGCACTGAAAACACATCTAGGATTTAACCATTTCGTTGTTATAAAGAAGCCTATTTTCAACTTGATTTTTTGCTCTTGTTTCTAGCTGCCACTGCTTACTCTAAATCTAAAAGCGCTCAACACCCAGGCTGCTCTCATTAGCACCATCCTCACAAACTAACAGAGTTGCACCTGAATCTTTTTGACAAACAGATGGAGTGCTTTGTGCCTCTCATTGAAATGCGTTCTGTCCCAGCCCATGTATCGTTTCTAAGATTGTATCCCCCTATGCTTCACCAGCCTTTGAAACGTGGGACACTGGAGTGTCGTGTAATCCCCTGCCATGAGCAAGACACCCTTCTTCCGAATGCAATCCCCCATTTCCAGCCAAGGAGAGTATAGATCCCATTAGCTACACCAGCTCACGACACGGTGATCCCCAAAGCAAATGCCCTGGGACCCTGCAGCTTCTGCCGGGTGCCCGTTTAGCAGGAAGGCCACCTGGGGCTCCCACCTCCTTGTTCTCAGACAAGCAGAGCCATCATCAGAGCCGGGGCGCGACGGCCAACGGCAGCGCTCCCATCTGCTCTGCGCTGCTGAGGACCCGGATTCCACCCACGCGCTCGGAGCCTGAATCTCCGCTTTGTGCCGGGAAACACGCTCACATGGCACCAAGGACTAGGGTCATCACCCGGGGAAGACGATTCTCAGAGCTAGGAATGGGCAAAAACAAACGTGTATTAACCCGTTCTTAAATCATCCCCGAGAACATGGGGCAAACACCATCCGGTTGAACTCCTTGTTTACGCACATTCCAGAGATAACTGCAGGTCTGTGAAGCCCTCCTCTCTTCAAAAAGCCTGGGAGGAAATGATTCTCGTTCCAGGGAGACAGAGGAATTTGGGATGGGGGAGCGTGAGGAAGGCAGCCAGGTGAATGCAGCAGGCTGCTCGCGCGCAGGAGTCTCCAGGCGGGAAGCACGTTCTGCCCGTGGAGAGCTGCTTTTTGGGAAAGCATCCAAAGCTGTCCTTATCGGACCATTACTGTAGTTTATGCTTCCATAATTTGCAAGGCTCTGAAGAAAAATAATTCCACAGTTTATATGGATTTAAATCAAAGACGACGACATCTTTATAAGCTTCAGCCAGCAGAATCGTAGAGCGAGACGGGTTGGGTGCAGTCACCTGGGGCAGCAGCTTCCTGGTGCTGGCTGGGATATCAGAGGTGCAAGACCCTGGAGTAAGGGCACCTTGGTAGGCTCCATACCTGCTGGATAAGCCTGCCCCTTCTCATAGTGCCAGGTCAGAAGACCACATAATGAAACCCAAACCCGTGCTTGGTCCCTAGATTCTGCCTAATCTAGCATCAGATACATGTTCAGATTGCAGGGGAGAGGGGACACATGACAAATCAGGCAGAAGAAAAAAAACGTTTAAACAAGATATTGGGCAGGTGTCCCTCGTGGCAGTCCCTGCTGAGCAACAGCTTGGGTTTGTGTGAGGCAGCTATTTGCATCGCCCTGGGAAAAGGCTCCCGCTCTCCTGCTCACCGTGCTGCCTGACACTGGCGAGTAGAGAAACACGCAGTTTTAATCTGCAGATATTCCAAGGGATGGAAGGCAAGCTTTTGCCACACTGTGATATCTTGGACAGCTTCCTGAAATAAAGTTTATTCCCTCGGATAATTAGCGCAATCAGAGACCACCATGTGCAAGACAGCATGGATGCAACATGGGATCTGCCAAACACCCGGAGGCCTTGGCTTTTTAGCAAGAGATGGAGTAAAGACATCCAGAGACCGCCTTGGAGAAGGACTCGGTCTGTGCCCGCACGCCACACGGCTCTTCCCCAGCGCTGCAGGCAGAGGACGTGTGAATGAGCACAGGAGGTTCCATAACGCACGTCTCTGAGGGCACTTTTCAGACACACTCCTGCCTACAATCCAACTTGCCTCTGCAATGGGGCAGGCAGGGAGGCAGACGTGCGGGCAATTGTCCCTACCTGTCCTCTAATTTGCTCAGAAGAAAAGACCTTGTGCCCTGAGAGAGCCATCTCAGCTGCCCAAGGCAGTTGCAGCCCACCTGTGTCCTGCCAGCTCTTCTGTAGGTGGGAGCCTCCGGTCACTTCTCCCTGGACTACAGCCAAGTGCGACTGCGTGAAACAGGCAGCAAGTGCCTGGGAATCCTGTTTGGAAGAGCCTGGGGCTGGGTGCAGGCTGCTCGCGACACACGGGCGCTGCAGGGTGCCAAGCAGGGTCTCAGGCGCAACCACCCTACCCTGTGCCCCCAGCAGCAGCCTGGGCACGACTGGCACAGGAGCTGCTTGGGATGCGTGGACGGGCAGGGCTGCAGCGCGATGCCCTCCGCACAGCACAGCGTGATGCCCTCCGTGCAGCTGCAGTGCGATGCCCTCTGCATAGCACACCGCGAGCTGAGCGCACCTCGCAAGCTGAGGGCCGCCCACCTCGCCGGAGCTGCAGACACAGCCGGGCACCGAGGGAAGGCCACGCAGGAAGATTCAGCATCGGTGACAGAAGCAGAGCCCATGTGAACGCTCCAGTAGGGAGCAGGCTGGATGCAGGGTGCTCCCACAGGTTTGCTCTCCCGTGGGAATGGCTGCTGTCCATTAACAACTTCCGTGCACGGCCACTCGTCACCCTCCTCGTACTGCAATGCATAGCCTTCTCTCCTACCACGGGGGCAGCGTCTCGGGGCAAGGTGTGATGGAAGAGCAGGGGAGCCAAGATTGCAGCAGAAACACGTGTTTGACCAGTGTCCCCCTGGCCAGGGCTGGTCCAAAAACACTGCTGATGGCTGTTGCCAGCCCCGTGCTGGAGACAGCCCCTGGGCAACATTATCGGAAGCTCTGCTTTTGCCTAGCCAACTCTGTGCTCTTTGCAACAGGGAACTGGGACAGGGCTGGGCATGGTCTGATGGACACATTCAAATCTGCTCCTGCTTCTTCACTCTGCACTGAGCCTTTCAGCGCCCTGAAAGAATCCAACAGCCAACCTGGGGGTGGGAATTCCTACACTTGTGCCAGAATAAAGTAAATGAGAGACATTAAAGTCCAATTAAAAACTTGCTTGGCCTTAAATGCCTCATCTGTTCCAAAAGCAAGTAAAGGGGCCTGATTAATTGCATTCAGTGCCAACAAGAGGAATTATTACCCTTTTTGTACTCATTAAGGGTATCTGCTGTGGCATCTTTAATCACTAAGGCACTTAAAATAGAAACAGTAATTCGCCAAGGCATAATGGATCCTGGGGATCAGAATCAGGACAATCGTCTATTTAGGACGCAGAGACATGCTCTTACTTTCCTCGGTTAAAAAGCACAGCCCCAAGCAGCCCCTGGACAACAAATACACACGTCAGTGAGCTCCATCTTGGTGGACGGACTGCCCTGCACCCATCCCGCGTCCTTAGGATGCAGCGTGTGCAGCACTTGCCACACGGGCAAAGAGCGGCAAAAGCCTCCACTGCTATCCAGGCTCCAACAAAAACACTCTGTGTTCCTCTCCGTAACAATCCAATTTCTTCCCATCTCAGTGCGAGCCTGGAGCCTGACCAAGACCTTTGTGAACTGTTGCAATACAAATGATAAAGTGGCATCGTCACAAATAACCCCGCTATCTTGCATTAGGAAGGTCAGCAGCATTCTGGAGACGCGAGTCCATCTCAGAAACGTGGCTCTGACTTGATAATCACTATTTTTACAAAATACTCTTGAAGCCATATGAAAATTGGGCTAAAAGAGCCTCTTAGTCCATCCCTTAACCACTCCAAAATCAGGTCCCCTCTTCTGGGAAGCCTCCTGACATCAATCCCCCACGAGAGATTTCAGTACTTCCTAACTAAGTTTCCCCCAATGTCTAACTCATATTTCTTCGCCCAGCCTGTGCATGTGACTCGTTATCTTCTCCATGGTAGCTACTGAAAGCAGTTCATTCCCTTACGTTTCACAGTGGCCTTTTACGTCACTGAAAACTCTTCCTATCCCCTTCTCAGCCTTCACTTTCCTAGACTAAACAATCCCAGTTCTTTCAAGCTTTCCTCATTCCTCACAGATTTCCAGCCCTCTGACCATTCTCACTGCTCTCCAAAGACTCTCTCCTATTGGTCCACCTCTTCCTTGATATGCAGCGTCCAAAACGGGAAAGGGCTCCAGCTGCAGCTCCGCAAGCATGGAGCGAGGGCGGATGCTGCACATGCCTTGTGGAGTGTGCAGCTCCTTACAGAGCCTGCGATGACGTGTGCCTTTTCCACAACCGTGTGATACTGTTGACTCATGCTGAGCCTGTGATTCACTTGGATCTGCCCAACGGCTGCCAAGACAGTTGTTTCTTTCCCTGATTTGTGTAGATGACTGCTGCTGCCCAAGTGCATGGCTTCGCACGGCTGCTCCTGCGCTCCTCTCATCTGCCATCCTGTTTCCTTTGATGCCTCAGACACCTTCATAAACCAGCTTCTCTGCTCCATGATAGTGACAGCCACCAGCTGCCCACAGGCACCGGGGAAAAGCAACTCCCTTCTTTCTGAAATACCTACCCAGCAGCTGAACAAGCACCAGTTGGCCAAACAAGATCAAGCCAGTGGCCAGGAGGAGGCAGGGAGTAGCAGGGTTGGATTGCAGGATGAGCAGGATGTCAAACACTTGGACAACAAACCTGCGAAACATCAGTCCTCAAGGGAAGCCTACCCAGGGGTTGATCACGGAGCCTGTAGCCTCTCCAGCTCCATGAAGCAGCCTGACTGCCAGCAGCTCCGCTTCCTCCCACCTTCAGGATCACAAACCATATACTTCCCATGATTGTTTCTGCCGGCTCCTTGGACGCAGGCAGACCGCAAACCCCACACCGCTTCTCCATCCTCCCTGCGTCGTCCTCACATCGTGGATAACAACTTCTCTAGCAAGAAGGTCTTTCGTCTTGTAACAGCACTTTTTAAAAAAGGGCTTGGTTCTAAGAAGCAATCACTGGGCATGAGATGGGATGCCAGTGAAGCAGGTTGGTTTGAACCTCAGCAGAGGCTCAGAGCCAGGAATCCACCCAAGGACGGATGAACAGATTGTTCCGTGTTGCAGGGCAATGGGCAGGAGCACTTACACGGCCTGGCACAAGAGGACGAGCAGGAGGCACCCCCTCTCATGGCTCTGCTTGGCCGCCTTCCCTCCATACAGAGCTCAGCCCCACCTGGGGTGGGGAAAGGCTTTGTAAAACGTCATGCGCTGGAAAACAGCCCAAATGCCAAAGGCCGCATGAACCACTTCCCTGACAGCTCCTCACGACGCCCGGCGGCGCTTAGAGGACACCAGGTCCCGCTTTTATAACAAGCACCAATCACTAAGAAACGCAGAGTGGCAAAGAGCAGCAGGACTGCGTTAGCCATCCAGCCTCGCCTCTCCTGAAGCCCTTCTCCTGCCCAGCTCTCTCTTCCCACCGCAACCTGGGCACCGGTTACGCCCCAGCTGGGAGAGCCGGGATCCTGGCTCCACACCCACACCGAGGGCAGGCACCACTGCCCCTGCGAGTGCCATGGGCTGGCGACGTCCGCTGGGACACGCAGCCCGCCGCAAGCTGTGTGCACTGTGAGGTCCCTCCCGAACGCCTGGAGGGCAGCGAAATGCAAGTGGGAGAGAGCAGAGGATCACGCGAAGTATCGTAAATTGCAATATTTATTCCTACCCACGACTTACTGTGACGTTTCCTCAACAGCAGGAAATGGTTTCCTTTACAACCTAACCACATCTGGGCAAGGGATGCAGCCAGTAAATACTTTCGTTTTATCGCACATTCCTGGCCAGTGCGCCACAGACTGCATGTCCCCCTGGAAAACACGTGTACGTATGACAAAGACGCACCCGGCATGCTCTGCCCGTACCAGGCGGGCACACGTGGGCTCCGGCGCGCGCAGGCTCAGGCTCAGCCCTCGTGCCTGCTCCTCTCCGCAGCCTCTGCAAACCCTGTGGTGGTTCCTCCCTTCCCTGGCAGCACTGCCCGGCAGTGGGAGAGGCCGCACGGCGCTGCCAAGGAACATGCTGCCCGCGGAGATGCGGGCCCCGCGGACACACTGTGGCTCGGCTGGGAGCGGGTCCCCAGCACGTCTGCCCAGAGTACAGGCAAGTCGAGTCCGAGCGCCCTCCTGGAGCGTGCCAGAAGCAGTATTTTTTTGAGCTGTGGTATAAAACAGCAGCAAATACCGCATACCGCATAAGCAAAAATACTTTTGCTTTTTTAGGGTGACATGTCACAAACTAGCATCGAAAAGCAGTCCTGCTTGGGGCCAAAGACAGCTTTGCTGCATTTTTTTCAGTGCAAACGCTCGATACAAAGCCAGTCGTGCATGCACAAACACCCACAGAGAGCAGACGCCTACATCCCTACAAGCTGCCGTAGCAGTAGCACCGCTCTCCAGAAGTGGCAGCCCTGACCTTACAACAGGCAGAACTCGCCCTGCTCCTGTTTACAGCAATGGATCTCAAGAGCTGCTTGCTTGCAAAGCACCCAGCGCCGTGGGCTTAGTCCAGCCCAGCGCTAGCCCAGCAGAAGGTAGTTATAGAACAGCAGCAATGGTGCGCCCCAGCCTTCCACCCCCACCGCCCTGGCCATCCCCAGCCCTGACCGAATCCTTCCCCAGCAACGCCCAAGGAGCTGTCAGCAACCTGCGCAAGGAGAGGGGACCGTTCACACAGCCATCAACCCCACACTGTGTCCCTCCCCCCCGCAATTAACCCACACGGGGCCAAAAACCAACTCTGGGCAAGAAGCAGGAGCACTATCCCACCCTGTGCCGCGCCGTGCCGCCCGTCCAGCCCCGCGAGCGCGCTGGGCTGCAGAGAGAGCTCAGGGCATGGAGCGCACGGCGGCAGGGGCTGCTGGGCACTGCAGAAGGATGGTGATAGTGACGCTGCCATAGCTGAAGCCGGGCTGCAGTGACGCGGGATGCACCAGCGAGGCGAGGACAGGCACGACGGACAGGCTGAGACGAGGAGGGCTGCAGGCATTGCCTGAGCTTGTACTGGATGCAGGCAGGGCCGCATGCAGCTGCATCTAAACAGAGCCAGCAGGGAAGAGAGATTGGTCATGGGGAACTAAAAAAAACAGCTCTGTCATTTGCACTGGTGGCAAGCGATGGCCCATCAAAGGCAAAGCTCTAATATTCCAACTATATTTTATTGTTAGGTTTAATTCTAATCCAGCACAGGGAACCTGTGTGCTCTGATGATCAGTTTGCAAACAGCAGAACTGAAGTGGCCCAGGGTGGAGGGCTTTGCCGAGCACTGTGGAGAGGGTGGGCAGCAGAGAACCCACTAATAACTTCTGTTCTCACCCACCCCCCAAAATGTATGGGCGTTTGGTGCTTGTTGCCAGTGCATGAATGGTGCTGGCCGATTTCTGAGGCCCTTTCCAAAGCACAGGGCTGGACACGCGGCTGCCCAAGAGCTGCTCTGCAGCGGAACAGGGCAGCACAGAGGCAGCACCACCCTTTTCTGTCCTGCTCCCCCACCGGGGATGTCTCAGGTGCAGACACACGAGAACCTTCCTCCTGCAGCACAGCCAGGCACGACCCAGCGGGCCCCCACATACCCCAGGAGACAAAATTGCTCAGTGGGGGCCAAAGCAAATGGTGCAGGAGAGGGAGACAGTAGCCACAGGAGCTGGTGGCTCCCTTAGCTGAAAAGTCTCGACAGGGAAGGGATGGGGCTTCCTGCCCAGCTCCGTGACCTTTGTGTAGCCCTGCTGCTGGGGAAGCCCATTTCCCAGCAGGTGGAGGAGGGAAAATGTTTTCCTTAGGCCTCTCAGGCAGAGCTGCTATGGGGCTGTCAAGAAAAGCAGGGTGCCCTGGTGCAGCTGGGCAGCAGTGGCCCTGTGCAGGCTGGCACCGTGGCAGAAAGGTGCCGGCAGACGCATCGCTGCCTGCTGGGAGTAGTGAGAAGGGCATAAGGACCCTCTGCATCAGGGGAATTGCAGCTGCCTGTGGGGCTGCAGGGGCAGGAAGCTCCGGTGCAGGCAGAATGCTCTCGGCGGTACACAGGGCGGTGTGGTGCCAGCCCCAGACTCGTTGCATGCGGTCACAGCAGACCAGCCAACTCCACGACAACAGCAGCCTATGGAGCTCAACAGGAGCTTAGGAGAGCACTGCGGCTTTTCGAGGCCACCCCGTGCTGTAAAGCTGGGATCTGTTCACCTGGTCTGCCAGCTCTGTGGCACTGCAGCCGCTGGAGAGGCGGACGGGGCTTGAGCTGCGTGGGACGGCACCAGGACTGCTGAGCTGGGCTGGGACGTTGTCCCGACACCCACAGGAGCACGCCCGATCCTGCCCGCTGCTGCAGTGATGCAGCTCCCACACAGGCGATGGCTGCTGAACAAGTGCCCAGTGAACTCCAAATACTCCTATTTATCACATTGTAGGAGAGCAGGTTGAAGATAGCGCTGCAGGGGGTGAGGCTACAGTTAAACTGGCACCTTAGTGCTCCCAGCGAAGCAACTTCTATAAAGGAGGAGATACAGCTGCAGCACCTGTGCACGTGTGGGGATACAGAAGGTGCTCTACTTCTACTGCTTACATTCCCGAAGCCCCACACATTGAACAGTAAAACAGATTTGCGGACAAGCTGCCAGCAAGCTCGCGCTGTCACGTGGCCATGAGACATCCCGTGCACCGGGAGGAGGTGCAATGCTGGCTGCTACCTGCATGCACGTGGCTCAAGCTGCCAAACCTCTCCTCACCAGGCTGCATTGGGCTCATAGTAACGCCCTGCACTGCGCCCGCATTTAGGCACAGAAATAAATGCAACTCGGCTTGCAAACACCTACAGTGCCCCCTGATTGCTTCAGCTTCGGCTGAGATATTTTACACAGAGCAACCCCGACTCAAGCCTCGGCTGGCAGCAAGCACAGCCCGGCTTTTATCTTACAAGGCATTTCCTTGAGAACATTCAGATCTGCTAGAACCAGCAGCACTAAAATTATTTCACCGTGCAACCCTAAGAACACCGACAGCTCTGCGCGCAGAGCGACAGGGTTTTAATTGGCAACTGAATCTTAAAAAATGAACGGGTAAAAAAAAAATTGCTGGACAATGGAGGAGAAATTCCTGCTTGCTCCTTCCTCCTTTGTCTAACAGCAGAGCTTTTGCGTCTGAGCTCAGGGTAGCCCCAAGTACATCCCGGCCATGCCAAGTCCAGTGCAAACTGTGCTAGGGGCAGCAGAGGGGCTGCTCCGGAGAGCTGCCAATGGAATTGTTCTGGGATTGCGGAGCCGAGGCAAGCGGCTGGCTCCGCAGCTGGTGCCGTTCTCATGGCCTGTGCGGTGGATCCGTGTGTGCCAACACCGGGACTCCCCAGCACGGATGGTGGCTACAACCACAAGGCCGTGGGAGCCGGCACTTTGCTGTGCCATGCAGGTCAATAAAGGGCATGGCTGAATGCAACCAGTTTTCTTTCTGTGCAAAGTCTGTCCTGGCAGCATGTGGGACTACGGGGGGACCATAAACATTTAAGGACTCTTACAAGCAGGCATAAAACAAGTATTAGGGCTTAATCACATTTAACAGCTGCTGGGAAGGGTCAACATTGCCTGGGTATCCATCAAAGCTCCCTGTCCTTCTGCAAAACCGTTCATTGCTGTCTAACAGCTCACCAAGTGATTCAGATCAAAGATGGCATTTCATGGGGCAGAGATAGGAGGGAAAGCCCCTTGAAAGCTTTGCAGGTGTTCACCAAATAAAGTGCACAGTCCAGACCAGGAGAAAGCAGGCAACAAAGAGCTAAAGACGCACCCTGCCACCGTCCTTCTCTACTACGACTTTGCAAGGTTGGCAGCTGCAGAAGAGGATAAGGCTCAAAGAGCCCAAAACATATTTTGGAGGGGGAACTAAGATTAGCCTGGGCTTTTTCCAGGGCTTAACTGAAGCATTTTGAATGCCGGTGGCTGGCAGTGCTAGCTCCGAGCGCCTTCCAACCTTGGCAGCAGCTGCTCCAAAGAGCTGCCGATCCTCTTCCTTGGGTCCCACCTCACTGAAAACAGATTCCCAGCCCCCACAGAGCAACAGCAGAGTTCTCCCAGCACCCTGCCCTGCCACCCCCTCTCAGCAGGGAGGCCGAGAAGGGGTGACAGCCAGGCCACCCCTCCAGCTGCACGCAGCACTGGGCAGCTCCGCAGGGCCCTGCGCCCATGTTACGGGCTGCAGCAGTGAGCTCCGCTCCCAGCGTTTCCAGGGCGCGGGGGGGGGAACCAAGCAGGTCACTGGCTTCTGTACTGAGTCTTTTATCTTTGGAGGCCGAGAGCTCTGCTGCAACTCAAGTACGGGCGCACTGCCAGCTGAGGGGACAGAGGCCTTCAGGGAGCTCCAGCCGCTAGGCGGTAAATGCATTAACCATGGGAACAGCTTCCCAGAGGATGTGGTGGATCCCAAACTGCAACTGTTTACATTGAAAGTGGAAGCCTCTGAAAAATGCAGGTTGTAGCCCAACCCCGAGGGCTCCGGAGAGCTCTCTGGGCCACACAGCTCCCGCAGGGCAGGCGCAGAGGCCCGCTGCCCCTCTGGGGAGCGGCCGTGAAGCACTCCATTGAGTGTGTAGTGCTGCGCTCAGGGGAAACAGCATTGCCCCTGGAATCCAAAGTGAGCCAGTCAATGCTCTGAAATCCATGGCTCCGCTCCTGCTCCACCAATTCCTCCTGACAGGAGTGTGCGGCCCAGCTCATTACCTCTGGAACAAGGAGGGCAGTGTTTCCACCCAAACACACTTGCTGTTACAGCCACAGCCTGTGCCCTTTGCACCCTGCCAAGGCAACTTGAATCTTGCTTGGCTTTCCCCTCCGACTCTCAAGCCAGTCCCAATCTTCTGCAATTTCCGTAATCTGATCCCAGCCTCCTGGGTTCCCTTTGGGCAACCCCCTAAGCCTCACCACCCTTTAGCTATTTTTTTTTTTTTTTAATTCCATCAGACAGGGCCATCCACTGAGGGCAAAGTCTTCATGCTGCTTCCCCAGCACTGGTCCCTTCATGATGTGCCTTGACAAGGTCTCGTGTCCCAGTCAAGGGGGGCAGAGGAGCCCTCCCCATCCAAGGCACCTGCAGAGCAGGACCATGCGAAGGGGACGCTCCTTCCCCTCGGCTCTGCCTGCACCAGCCGCTCCCCAGGCATGGCTGTCGCGCTGCCGAGGGCTGTGAGGGTGTCAGAGGCCTGGCTCTGGCTGCCCAGAGAGGCTGTGGAGGCCCCTTCTCTGGAGATCTTCCAAACCCGCCTGGATGTCACCCTGAGCGCTGTGCTCTTGGTGTCCCTACTGGAGCAGGGGGCTGGACAGGATGATGTCTAGAGGGCCCTGCCAACCTTAAGCATTCTGGGACTCTGTGATTCCATGCATGCATTCACAGAGAAGTTATCTAGTATAACCCAGGGCAATAATATCACTGATAAACAAGTTTTTAGGCTATAGAGAGGGACTGGATAAAATCAAGAGCCAAGAAAAAAAAAAATCTCAATACAAAGCATTATCTCCAAACATGAAATTCACAATGCTCAAGCAGCAACTCCCCAGAGTTGCAAACCACTACCATCCAGAGGCACGGTCGTGCATCTGTGTGCAGGAAACCGCTAAACGAAGGCAGCTTGGCACTGCACAACACGCTGGCGCCAGCCCAGCTCAGGAGCACGGGGCTGGCCGCACGCTTGCGCCAGGCCAGGTGGCGCTGCGAGTCGGAGTCCCCGCCAGGCTGCCCGAGCGCATGAACACGGGCGCAGCTGGGAGCGCACGGGCGTCCTCTCTGCAGAGTTCCAGCTGCAGAGCCGTGTGCCAGCCGGCGCAGCTCCCCCAGCTGAGCTCAGCTGCAAAGGGAGGCACTGCAGAAAAATAATAAAAACAAACGGCACATTAATTTGCCTCCAGGTTTCTAAGCCTTGGGCTATGATAGCAAAAGTAGCTCCTCTTCCTTTCCAGCCATGTGAGCTACAAACTTTGGTTTCTTCACTAGAAAGCTGCAATCCCTACCCGATTGCTCTCCATCACAAACTGACAATTAAGAGGGGAAAAAAAATAAAATTCCAAATACTTTAAAGCTTGGCAGTTCCTTCAAAGCCAGCATCGTTTCCTCCCACAATTACATAAGACGCTGGGTGACTCAGTGGATTTGCAAAAAGCAAGAGAGCTGATCTAACTAGTCAGAACAGAGTTGAGCTTGGTCTGCACCCCAGCCTGCAGGGTCCCTTGGAAAGGCTGGACCTTTCCATCCAAACCAGGACTCATTTCCGAGTCCCTTTTCTAGGGGGTTCAGTAGAAAGGCCGAAAACTTAAAAACCTGATGAGGTCATATTAGGGATCCTCCTCGCTTAGGGGATACCCCAAGTGTTTGCATAGTCAAATCTATGTTGGGGACCCCATTTATTCTCCAGTCTTGAGGAACACGGCAATACAATAGGGCTAACAAGCGAAGTAAAAACACCCGTGCTCCTTTTTCCAGGATTATAAAAGACCAATTTGGAATTGCAGGAGAGTACAGAGCAAAGCTGTGCTAGGGACGACCGTTTTCCAAAGCATACCCTCACTTGAACATGGCAACTGGAAAAATACGCTCTGACAGAAGTAAAACTGTCAGTGCTTTAAATACACGCCTAAAGGCGTAGCTTAGAAGCCATATTCGTACCTCCTGAATAACCCCTGTCGTCCCGCTCCATTTTTCCTCTCCTCTCAGTAAAACCATACAGGAACATTTCCCAGGGGAAGCACCCATACGCGCAGATGCCACTGGGCTCGACTCCCTGGAGGAGCTGGAGAGGCAGCACAAGCACCGTTCCTGGGATGTGCGGCACAAGGCGAGCATTTCTCTCACCTGGTTCTTGAGCTCCGTGTTGGAGGCAGCATCTCCCCACTGCCTCCCTGCACGCGCATGGTGGGATGAGCTCACGACCTGCATCTCTGAACCCTTCTCCTGAGCACGTGCCGGGCAAGTGCAGCCTCCACCAACCCCAGTTTGGCACCACGCAGCTGCCGCAAGGAGAGCATCTTTGCTCCTGCCACTCGCATCTGCCCCAGAGGGGACGCAAAAGCTCTTGAATTTGTTTTACACTGAGAACAATGCTCCTTTCCCTACCACATTTGTCAATATTGGCAGCTGGAAACCCCTCTCTAAACTCTTTTCCAGTGCTTTTTGATACAGAAGCACTAGCCTGGTCCTCTCTGGTTTTACCAAGTTGTATTTTAGAGATTTGGGGATTTTTTTTTTTTTTGATTGAAGGGCTGGAGCACTATGACCATAGGAGAGACACCCTTTCTCCAAAAAGGGTTCCTTAGTGAACGTAGACAGCAAAACTGATGCCTGCAGGAGCCTTCCAGCATTACAAACACAGGGCGGAGAGAAGGGATCACCCCTCCATGCAGTGTGCACCTTCAGAAGCCCCTGCACTTGATTCCCACATATCTTGCTCCATCTCCTGCACTCCGAGAGCAGCTTTGCCATGAGAACTCCAGCCTGGTAAATCCTTACCCATCAATTTAGGGCACAGGGCAGGGCTGTGGTAAAGGCAACCAAGAGGAACATGGTTTTATTCCTTGGAGGATTTCCCCACATTCCCCTACCCCCATCCCACATGCAGGAAGCAGCAGGGAGGAGAGCGCATTAGATGTTCTGCATTTTTCATAGCTGCAAATACAAGTTTCTTATTAAGCGATAAAGAAAAAAACCTTTCATCCTCTACACCCAGACTTAATCTTTAAAAACCTAGTGAAATATAAGTAATTGAGATATGCCTTTAGCAGCTGCTGGCTTAGTCATCCCTTTCATGTATATAGACAGAAGCCGACTAGCACTAAGGGTTACTTAACTTAAAAATGACAGAGCTTGATTGCTGTGCCTACCAATGAATATTAAAGCAACGACAGGATTGGCGTTATCTAGCTGCACTGGAGCTTGTTTCTTCTATGTAAATGCTCCTGCCCTCAGTTCTAACTACAAGGATATGCATCAGAAGCATAAAGCCCAGGCCAGCATTTGAGCACCCAGTAAAGCCCAGCTTTTGGGGTGCCAAGCTTAAGACACTTAAAGGGCTTGACTTGCAAAGCAATAACAAACACGAGTGGGCCCAGAACTAACTGTTTTTGAAAAATCTTGGTGTGAAATGGACTGTAGAAGAGCATCTCTCCAAGCTGGGACTCCTCCTATGCTGTGCTGTTCATGCAGTTCAAGGCTTCAGAGAGACACTGGTTGATTTTCTACACACAGGACAGAGTTGCTAAAACACCCTCTCTACCTTTTGTTTCTAGATCTCCTCTTAAAAAAGTAACTGCACAGCTTCAGCAAGAAACTGGAGATCTTCCACATGGTCCAAGGACTCTTTTAACTGGTTTCTGCTCAGAATGACAACAGAAGTTTCCCTGACTGCAGAGAATTCTTTTTTTTTTTTTTTCCTCCTCTAAAGAACTTCAGAGCAGCTAAATGGCTCTCACTGCATAAGCATTCATTGAATAAGGGCCGGGGACTGAATAAGCAAATTGTCAAAATCCTTTTTCATTTAAATACTGCAAAGAGAGAGCGCTGCTACTTGCACAGACCTGCCCAGGTTACTCTCCACCAAACAGACACCTCAGTTCCAGCTCAGCCACTGCCAGCCGTTCCCGCTCCAAGGGCTGGGGTAAAGAGAGCCCCTCTTCCATCGAGGTCAATGCTCTGGCACAGCAAACCAAAGGAGAGGTCGCGTCCTGTCTTACCTGGACCCTTCTTATCCAAAAGCTGCACTCTGCCTCTGCTGTCCATTAGAGGTGCATTATCTCTAATGTCTATCTCTAATGACACGGGGTCCTATTCTGGAGTGGAGGTCAGAGCTGCTTCCTAGGAACAGGGCTAAAACCTTGGGCTGCCCAAGGTCACAAAGCCCATCTGCAGGGCAGAGGCAACTCAGGCGCTGGCACAGACACAGTGCCCAGCACCTGCCACGCAAGCGGAGCCCCCAGAAGCTTCCTGAGCTTGAACCTGGTCTGGCTGCTCCTTCTGCAGCTCTAGAGCAAACCCAGCGCCTTCCCGGGGGCCGGCAGCCCTGCTGGACACAGTGACACAGCTGAGTGCTGCCCCACTGCCAGAGCTCACTGCAATGCTGGGCTTACTGCTCCCAGTTGCTTTGTGGCATCCATTTAAACACCAGCAGGGGAGGCAGGAAGACACCCCTTCCTATTTCTTCAGAGGATAGATAGAAAGAGACATAATAAATGCCTTTTTCCTTTTTTTGGTGGTGGTTGGGGGAAGGATGTTGCTCTTGGGCATCTCGCCAGCAAAGGAGAAATTAGGGTGTGTGAGCTCCAAGGGCACCGAGGGCCTCACCAAACACCAGTAGTTGAGTGCTGGCAAAGGGGGGCCCAGCTGCTGCATGCGGAGGACATCAGGGTAGGGAGGGCAGCGCTAGCACAGACACATGCAGCACATGCAGACACACACGCAGGACTGACATTGCTGGGTATCTCAATAGAGGTTGCTGACCTGAAGGAAAGTTCAGCCCCCCCAGCCAGGGCTTGAGCTCTGCCCTCTCAATGCCAAGCACAGAGCATCCCCGTGCAGCCCTCCCCCGCACAGTCACCCCTGCTGGATTTTTTTTGAATTTCTCACTGCCTGTTTCTTCCCGCATTTCCCTGATTTCCTTCCATTTGCGCTATGAGCCTTTGTTCTCTCTCTGCCCTCTTCCTCCCACTATTTTGAAGTGCACAGATAGAGACCAAGGGTGGGGGAAGCAAGGGATAGAGCCACAGTGCATTAGAATAAAACATTTCAGAGTTTTCACATACAAAGGAAAAAAAAAGAAACAACCACACACACAAGAACTAGTTGCAGTAACTGCCTCTGCTGTAAGAGGCAGGTCCCCTTCAAAATTCAACTAAACCACAAAGAATTTAAGTCAAACCAACCTGTCTATTAAAAAGTACAAAGTTAAAATAGGATCCTCTGGTTAGTCCATCCCAATACCTGCTAATTGCTCAACCTTGTACTTGAGGTTCAAGAAGACTCCTACACCCTCAGTCACCTCCTATCAAGAGATCCCCAGGTAGCATAAGAGCTCATGCAACAAAGTTATCCCAATGTTAAACAGGGCAAAACCAAGGCACTGAGTGTTCCTCCCACATATCAGGATAGGAAGACGGCATTCACACAGTAGCAGTCTAGGGTTGGGTCTGATGCTGCTAAGTTTCTTTTTCAGACAAGTCCCATTACCCATCAGTGAGAATTTGTACGTGGAACCTGAAGAGCAGGAGCAGAAGCTGAGGTCCTCAGTGTGTAACTCCAGGCACCAGCACCAGGGAAACCTGGCTGGGAAAACCAGGAGAAGCAACTGAGGGAGGTACTCGAGCCAGAGGCAGAGTTAGAAAACAGCACCAAAGGCAGAGGCATGGAAAAAGCTGTGAATTCCTAACAAAAGGAGTTTTCCAGAACATGAGGAACTGGCCTACTTTTGCTCCAGATTTCATGTCTGGATGTGTGCATCACAGGGCAGGGACATCTGAGAAGCTCTTGGGCTGTGGAAGGCACGCACAGACCAGCACACAGGATTGCTGCTTGTTCTCTCCAGGCCGGACACACAGACTTCCGACTATGCGAGCTTTCCACAACCTGTCTTCCCAAATATCTAAGACAACCTGTGCTCATTAAAACTAGTCCTGACTGCTGTTAGTCCTAATGCTACCAGAGCTGTCAGCTCTTTTAATGATAATAATCACCTGTCAAAAAACACAGATCAAACTGAAGATGTAAGGGTTAAAAGCAAGAAGCCTGAATAAGTATCTCAAACCAAGCCAAGGGAGTCAAGAAACCCAGATTCTGTTAAGTACCTTTTAATTCAACATGTTTCTTGTCCAGCACAAGAATCCTAGGGCGACTCCTCGATGGTCCTGTGCCTATGGCTTTAAATTGGCTGATAAATCGCCTAAGTACTCACGTCCAAGTTGGATGTGGGGGAGGGAGCACAGAGAGACTTCAGATTACAACAAAAACAGTGTTTGTCACTTGCTCTCAGTGGTGTGCAAGGCAGTTTCCAGGCTCTTGGCCTCAGGATGAATATTTTCTGTTCCATTCCTGATGTGCTTGGCTGCCTTCTACCAAAACCTGTTTTAAATCCATTAATGAAATGAGGGCGAGTCTGCATAACTTCTTAATTCCCTCGTGGAAATGGGGCACTTAAATATATTTCCGGGAATGCCGGACACCCACAGTTCCCACCACCATCGTGTGAAGCACTGCACTCTGGCCCGTTCCCTCCTCAAAGGGCTGCTTTCTCTCACAATATCACTCCACATCACAGGCTGCTTTTTGGAGAATGCAGGAGCTTGACAATTCATTTTTCTTTTTAGTTTAGATACACTTCGCTAGAAGAGCGAATCTTGCACTGTTGCATCATGCTTGCATCTATAGCTTCCAACACAGCAGTGAGATCCTATGTGGGTGCACGGATCCTGATACCCACCTCCTCCCATGCAGGAGCTCCAGGCAGCGGGAATGAAGTGAACAATAAGAAAGAAGACTTTAACTCTCTGTACTGCTCAGTGCTGTAAAGGGACCCAACCAGCACCATTCCCATGGCAGATCCCTGCATCAGACGAGGCACCAAGGCCAGCATTGACACCTACAACTCCACACAGCTGCAAACGTTTATCCATGTGATGAGACTCCTGCTACAGGCAAGTCTGCTTGCATCCTGTATCACTCTGGACTCCCAGGACTTTCCTTTCCATGAGTTTAAATCCTTCAAGGAGAAGAGCTGCCGCACCTGAGACAAAGCTCTTCTCTGAAGCTCTGAAAAGGAGATGCCAGGTGAAAGCTAACAAAATGGGCACCAGCTGTTACAGCAGCGCTATTTTTTGGCAGGAGCCTTCGAGGCCTAATGCCCTGTTCCACGAGCAGCAGTGGCCGCCGAACGCCCAGGGTTGCCGAGTCAGCTTCTGCTCTGGGCTTCACAATGTGCTCTGTGTTTTCCAGAAGGCTACAATCTCCCAGGGAAAGCTCAGAGGGAGAAGGTAAGAGTTTTGAAGAGATTTGGAAAAAAATGTACAAAATTTAAGCCTCCATTTAGTTAGAAAGAAGAAAATGATATTATGCTACACTAGGTCTGAGATAGAAGCACTGTGAAGCCCAGCAGCACTAGCAGAGACACTCTACAGGGACAGAAGTTATTTCTTCTTTAAGCAGCTAGCAATGATGATATCGTAGCTTCCACAATCTCTGTGCAGGCAGTAGCTCCTGCTCCGAAGGCAGCTCTGCAAGTCGCCCTTCATCCAGAGGTCCCACGTAACCCACGAGCTGTCTCCAGTGCTAGCCAAGCACTGGTCATGGACGAAGGAGAGAAAACAGGCACATGGTGACCCTTCCTCAGAGCACGTTAGGCCCCTTTGGAGAATAATAAAAACCTTTATTGGAGAAGAATAAAAACCTTTAACTAAGACCACAGTTCCTTCCCAGCTATATCTACTTCTTGCCCAACACTGGCTCCTGCACTTCAAGTTTTTCCAGAGCAGGTCCAGGGCCTGAAGCAGCAAGTCATGCATGGGACTACTCTGCTAATAGTGTCTTCTGCAAGTAGCCAGGAAAAGCCTTTCTGTTTAAATAAAGAATTTGGCAAAGAAAAGGGAAAAAATAAAAATAGAAACCTCCCCCCACTTGCTCTTTTACTCCCCAACCCAAACTGCATTTGAATTAAAGGGCTGGTTGTGTCCCTCTGCTCCAGCTTCTCAACATAGCTTGGCTTTCTTACATGAAGATGCTTATCAAAACACTTTTAAGATTTTTTTTTTTTTCCCCTTTCCAGCTAAACCTGCTAAGGTACCCTGTGGGGAACAGGACTAAGTTCGGCTGAGCTAGCCAGAGTTTGGCTAAGCATAGGGACGTGGCGTTCGGAAGAT
>JAUBNY010000577.1:5405-29999 GCA_032275445.1 Crypturellus soui | reverse complement strand
GGAGGAGGGCAAAACCCACAAAGGAGTAAAGGCCTGAACCTTCCTCAAGTTTAAGTGAGGGGGAGGATTAAGACCCTAAACACCTTTACAAGCTCTAGCCTAAGCACTTCCCTGTGCATTATTCAATGCCAACAGCAAAGGCAGAACTTCCCTGCATGCCGGTCCCCAGGGATTGGGCAGCGCTGCATCCACCAGCTGCTGCAGCAGCCCCCACAGAGGAGGCGGAGTCGTACTGCACACCAGCCACCACTCGAGGCCGTGCCAGGAAAAAATAATAAGAAGAAAACCTTTCCGGGCTCTCCCAAGGCAAGTTTACCAGTCTCCTCCTCCGCGTGCTCACACCTCCATGTTTTCTTGGTGCTTCCAGCACAAGCCATGCTGGCAGGGACGCCCTTCAGAGCCAGGAGCTTCTCTTGCCTCTCACGGCAGAGAAGGGGGTAGGGGGAGACGCAGCCCTCGGCTGAATTCCCACCGACTTTGTGTTATGGAAAGCAGGAGCTAGAGGCAGCCAGCCTTCATTGGGAAACTTTAACCCCTTCCTTAACGTAGGGAAGGGCCATTTGCTTGCTCAGTGAGTCCTCCCTGGGAGGAAGAGAAGTGCTGCCTTCCTCTGCGTTCGCACTGCTGGGTCATTCTACCCAGCTTGCTGCTCCTGAGGCTTCCTGCAGCTTCCAGGAAAGAGGGAGAGGGAGGAAAATAAAGCTACAGGCCAACATGGCACACACACAGGACTTATTACTCCAAGAAGAATCATCACCGCTCTCATTCCAGGCCCTTTGGGTGATGATGAAGGTGCTGTCTGCAGGCTTTCAGGGATGGTGCTCAAGTCCCAGTATAACTCCCCAAAGGCTATCGGAGCCATCAGAGCCACGAGGCCAAGGACGTGATCACTGACCTTGCAAATGCAGAGCAGGTGCCAAAGGAACACCGAGAAGGGACAGTGTGCAGAGCTCCCCTTGCTCTTTTCAGAAAAGCGAGTGGTCCCTACCAGGGGCCTCCAATCAATCAGCCCGCCCTGCTCCCTGCCCCGGGTACAACCCCACACACAAGAGCAGCTTTGAAACTCCTTGCTGAGCTGCAGAGGGAAATAAAGCCCTCGGTGGCTTCATAGATTAATGCACTCTGGGGAGCTCAGGCCAGCCTGGGCCTTAAGGTGCCCTTTTCAGCTCAGTTTGTGCACGGGCGCACTGGAGGCTCCAGGTTTTGGACTGCAGCAAGGGAAGGGAAAGAACTGGGAGCAGCGGGGGGCTTCAGGTGAGCTGCGATCTGCCACCAAGTTATTTCACCTCCAGCAGACCAGCAAGTGCCCACATGAAACCCAGCCACACAACCCTCCCCAGGGCCAGAAACCAGTGGGGGAAATCCCCACAGTACGGAAGACATGCAACTCACACTGTCACTCCAGGGCTTTCCTGGGAACAACAGTTGCAGAGACCACTGTCAAATGAGAGGTTACAGCTCCACACGGAGCCCACGCTCCCCACAAAAGCTCAGCTCCACGTTGTGATCTCCTTCAAAGCAGGGAGGGGAAATCCAGCATTCTCCTCACTAACCTGCTGGTTTAACCCCAACTGCTTGACTCCATATCTGGCTATCAAGGCAGCCAGCCTAGGCATGTCTGTTTTCTAAACCTAGTCCTGCATGAAGCAAACGCCACCACATGCAGATCAAGGTTCGGCTGACAAACATGCTGGAAAACATCGTCTGTGCTGATTCTTCAAGAGCAAGGCCACCAATACGTAAAAACCTCAGAGCAGCAGCACTGCCTGGCAGCAGGAAGCATCACTGCTGCGGCCATCACGCCAGCCTTGCTTAGCCAGTTCATATCTTAGGAAGACCAATTCCACTCAACTTATTCCTTGATGTGAAAAAAAAAAAAAAAAAAAAAGAATGAGTGCGGGAAAGCAAGACAATATAACATAAGCACTTGGTATGGGGGAGACATGAGGGATATGGTACAGCTCAGCTAACACGCAAGAAGGTGCCGTAAGAGCAAAATAGGATATATGTACAAAAACGTACGTGTACCCTCAAGCCACAGCACAGCTAGAAAGGGAAGCTCTTAGCATCCACCTTCAACCCCAGGCTTTAACCAATAAACCAGGCTTCCCCCCTTCACCTCTTATTCCCTTTAGATAAAGTCAACAATGGGAAGATGCAGGGTTTCCCTCCACAGCCTTTCAAGGGGTCTGGAATAAAAATACAGCTGGCTTCATTCCCTATTAGCAGGTAATTTCCTCAATCATTTTCACAGAGGGGGAAAGAGAGAAACACTCACAATCCAAGAGATGAAAGCCACTGAAAATGTCTCATAAAACCTGCACTGCCCTAAGGGAAAACTGCCCCACAGATTTCACAGGGGAATTATCAAAGGCCCCAGTCTGGTGGAGGTTGTTTGTATTTTACAAGACAAATGCTTTAGAGAATATAAGTCCTCAAATAGCTGAGATTCCTTTCCCCCAGACAAGACTAGAAAAAGCAGCAGCTGATCCCCGTTAGTGCAGCGTGGGGATCCTGCTTGGCCATATGGTGATATAGGGCTGCCGCGAGGCAGAGCCACGCAGGCACCATTGAAGGTCAGGCTCTTCTGCCCAGGTAGGTGCCGCTGCCCCAGGCGACATTAACCCTGCACCAGCACGGCCGAAGCGCAGCGGAGCCCAGGCCGTGTCAGACAAGGGAGGTGGCATTGGCACCTTCAGCCCAAGGACAAGGACAGCAGGAGCAGCCCTGCAAGGCTACATCAGGGGGATGGCTGGGCACGATTCACTTCGAGGCTGGGAGCACGGCCACAAAACTCCCCACACCCAGAGCTCCCCTTCTCATTAGAAGAGGCTTAACACAAGCTCAAGAACTCTAAGCAGAAGGGGCAAAGAGCAAAACAGTAGCAACTTTGCTGCACGCAGTTAACCCTCGAGGTGACAGCAGCCTGGACACACAAGCTGCCAGCCGTGACTTGGGACCTCACATTGCTGCTCAGCCAGGATCCCTAGCCGCCGCCACAGGGTCTGCTCGGCTGGGGCTTCCCATTGCGGTGCAGCCGGCACACCGAGGGGAGGTAGTCACTGCCTGGTGCGCAGCAAGCAGCGACCATTGGTGACAGAAACACGTTCTCCTCCGGGCTGGAGCAGCCAGGGGTTTCTCCAAGGGACAAACCCCTTCTCTCCCCCACGCACACAAGCACCTTTCTGAACCAAACTGCAAGACATCTCAGTCCCCCAAGCCAATAAAAACAAGTTACTCCAAAAAAGCCTCAACACCACAGTGATTTGAGGAGCGGGTAGGCATAAAGCAGCAGAAAGACGCAAACAAAGAATAATTAAACCAAAATAAAGGCAACAAAGGATCTGAGCCCTGAAGAGGAATTACTCCCATGGAGCAGCCACCGCCACATTTAAAACATCTCATCTTTCACAAGCCAAGTGTATGAATAGGGAATAAGGAAATCTAGCTCTAGGGTACATGAATATTGCCCTTGGCTGGCTCATCTTGTTATGCACAGGCAAATGTGTCGGGTACTGCTTGCATGCAGACACTGGCTCCCGAAGGAGGGGTGGGATCTCCCACCCGCCTGGGAGTGCAGCACTCTCTGGAGCACACAAGAGGAAGTGCAGAACAAACTCCCCAACTCTTGGAATTACCAGCAAGAACAGAGCTGTTGAGCTGCTTAAAGGACTCCTAAAAACCCACTCACCGCTATGCGGTTCTTGATTATTTGCATCTCTGTTCACCCCATGCAGGGGAAATAGGCAGGAGTTTTCAGTAGATAATTGAGCTTGCACTTGATTCTAGGCTGAAACTGGAACAGGAATTCTTGTTTTCTGAAGAGAGGCCCAAGGCGCTGCTGTGCAATGAATCTACTCTGTGGAGCCATGAGCTGCAGCATTTGCTTGAGGTGTCTGAGGTTTGCAGTAATAGCACAGCCCATGTCTCAGAGCCGCTGCCCTCTCCAGAGGGCACCATCCTTCCCTGCTGCCAGGGCAAAGACTTGAAAAAAAAACTCTATGTTCCACCAGCTCTAGGCTCATACACAAAATAATAAAAAAAATAATTAAAAAACCCACAAAATAAAAATGCTGCATTAAGATCCACAGAAACTAGGTTTAGTCATAACAGCAAAGCGATCCAATTATCCAGAAATCCTCTGAAATAAAAGCTTTGGAGGGAAACTAAGCATCTCAAAAGGCAGGTTAACTTGAAGAATACATTAATAAGTCAGGATCCTGGAAGTAACAAGGCTCAAGATCTCAACAGATGGAGTAAGGAACCAGCCCATCCACCTCTGCATGAGGATGGGCATCGCTCCTCCTCCTACCACCTCGAGGTGGGAGAGGAGATGCACATGTTTCTTCCTGCTGGAACTCATCTACTCCAACCTTAGCAAACACAGCAAACTACTTCTAAAAAACAAAGGCCTTGATGTTTTTCATGTTATGACACTTTTCCAATGGTCAGCCTACTCAAACGGGTGTGTTGTAGACCAAGAGAGGAAAGCATGTGCGATGACCAGGAGAGGATCCATCTCTGCTCCTGGCAGGTATTTGTCTCTGGGTCTGAGCTCTTCTGAGCACGTCTTCCTGCTGGGTCTCGCACGGAGGCCCCAGTGCTCGAGGCTGCAGGCAGAAGCCCTCCCGCACTCCGCGGGAGCAGTGGCTCCTGGCTTCAAAGGCCGGTCTCACCTTCTGCTTATACGAGCCCGCAAGACATAAAAAAGCCTAGGAGGTCACACAACCACCACCGTAATTGCAGGCAGGATCAAATAACCCCAAAGAAAAGCCACAGCTGGGCTGAGTGAACAAGGCCATGTTTAATTGCAAATGGTTTCAGCAATAAGCAAGCATAAGAACAAAGCTAAGAGAAAAATCTCCCTTTTTCTTCTTGGCTCTTGTTCAGGCCATGCACAGAGATGCCTAGGGGAGAATCTGAAATAAAATCTGGCAATTGCATTTTCTTTCATCTTATGCATTTTCAAGATGGCCACAGAACAACTGTTTCTGATGCAACACCAGCATGCTTGAGCAGACAGTGAGGCCAGGGCAGCTCTCAGCTGCTCATGCACAAGGGCCCAGGCCTGGGAGACCCTTCCCAGCCCTCGACTCCACCTTCTCCATTCCTGCAAGCACAGGCGCATGTTTATTTGGCAGGTACCTGTTTAAAGGCCATTTCATCTCTTTCTTATACCATCCTCTGAATATGAAACGGCCTTTCAAAACAAGATTGCTAGTACGGAAGAGGAGGAGGGTGATCCAGCTCATGGAGGACTTCCAGGGGCTCCTGCCTGGCTGGTGCTAGAGACAGGACACCGCACTTGGAGGGCCCAAGGTACCCCGAGCCGAGGGATTCCTCTGTGGGGTCACAACGCTTGCGGCCCCAGCTGCTCTGGGTGCTTCCAGAAGGCCAAGCCAGGGCACAGGAACCAGCTCTAGTGCATGCAGCTGCCCGGAGAGACAAAATGCCTCAGGGGAGCAGGCTGGGTTGTTTCCTGAGCCTCCTGCCAGCACTTTGCAGTAGACGGAAGCAATCAGTGGATTCCCTGAGAACACCTAGCTGACACCTTAGAGCACAACAGACCAATACAACCTCACAGCATGAGGGAAACACAGCTGGAACAAAGCACCAACCCCAGCCCCTCTAGCAACTGGGTACCAAACACTGACCGCCCACAGTCACAGCTCCAAAACCCCGGTGTCACAGGGGGACATGGCCAGGGAAACGGAAAGGCTGGGAAACCAGTGCATCCCTGGGAACTAAAGACTTCTGACCCTGGCAGCAGAGCCTGCTGAGAACAGCACAGTTGAGTTGTATTTCTGGTTTTAATTACAGCCAAGTATTTGGCTTGTTCTTCTCCAACAGCCCCCCAGTCCCTTACCAGCACAAATCTAGCTTTTTATAGCACATCCGGAATGGACGTTAAAGACACTCAGGAAATGCACTTTCAGCCCCAAACATCCCTTCTCCTAGACCTGTTTGCTACATGGGTTTGTAGCATGGAGTTGAGAAACCGGATGTTTGTTTTTGTGGCCACTGCTTTCCTGGATTGCTTCTATCTGCTTAGGGAAAGGAAATTAAATAAACAGCAGTCAGGCTGGCTGCAGTTAGAAATAAAGGAAGCTGCTTGCAAGGTGAAGAAAGCAAAGCCACCTGGAGAAGCCACTGCTACTCAGCTGGGCTGCACTTTGCCAAGCAAAGCTCTTCCCAGGGACAGGCGTACCAGGGCCTGACAGCAGCTCGCAGGAGTCCGAATCACATTTCTTGATTCCTCCCAGCAAAACCAAACCAGGCATCTCTTGTAGTATACAGAGGGAGGAAAAGCACTCTATTCCACTAAACTTGTATTTTAGGTAACCTATGGGCACGAGGCATCATCCCTGCACAGGTGCTGTTCTAGCACATCACATGAGGCACAGCCCCCTGTCAGCCAAGCTTCAGTGCTATGTCTAGAACTAGATCTTCATGATTTTCACATAAGGGATTTGTCTTCCCAAACAGAAGCACCCTTGTAAGCCCAAAAGCAACCATGTTCACAAGGGTCTCAACACCTGCCTTGTCACTGTGCTCCAGTGGGAGCTCCTGCGCATGCTTGCAGACCAGAGGACCCACTCCTGAGGCCAGTCTCGCAAGGAGGGCTCCCTGCTAAACTCGCAAGGACACTGGGGTGTCCCACACCCTGAGCCAAGGACAGCTGTTGTACCTCCCTCACAGCATCACAGCACAGCAGAACCGGGATGTGCTGCAGTAAGAGAGGGAATGGGAAGGCCCCCAGGCCTGCGCTGCATCAGGTCTGCCTTCTGGATGAAGGCAAGATGCACCAGCCACAAGCTAGGAGTTGTCCTAGCCTCTTTGGCCAACTAAGTTGAAGCTAGAATGCCAGTCCACTCAACACAAGTTTTAGTGTAAAATGTCTTAAGCTGGATCAACATGTAAGCTATAACTCCAATTAACTCTGCAGGGACAGAATTGCTGTGTGGCATCAACAACAAGGCAATGCTCACCGATGAATTCCTGCATCTCCGGGAACAGCAGCTGTTAAGAGCAGCCACCCACTGCGCTGCGCACTCTGCTTACACCGATCTGCCAGTGAGGGAGGCACTGTGCAGCTAAAAAGAGGAATGACAGCCCAGTTGCAGCCAGTGAATAACAGCCTGTCCCGGGGACACAGGCAGCCTTAACTCACTGCAGAAGAGCTCTTCGGCAGACAGGAAAGACAATGCATTTATTTAATGGGTCTTGTTTCTGCATGACCAAATTACACCCAGTTTAGACCTTTCAAATATAAATACTTAAATAAAAGTGACTGTTGGAAGACAGAAGCATCTTATTTATTCGAGGGAGGGGGATGATCTTCTTAAGTTCATCAAGAATTGCCTGGAGAGGCACACGAGACGCACAGAGGACCTGAACTCCTCAGGTCTTCAATAAGCCCTGTGATAATCTCCAAATTCCATGTTAGAGTGTACACAAAAAGTGACAAATCCACACTGAAGTGCTGTTATAGTACACTGAAGAAGCAAAAAATCTCTCCTGCCAGTGCTCCCCCAAGGTTTGCCAGAAGTCACATCCAGCCAAGTGCTGCTTTTCATAGTCCAGGGAAGCACCTTTCAAGGTATGTGCAGGCAACACCAGGCACATTTCTGTTAGTCACACCCTGATCAGGCTACTCAACATGTGCAAAACGAGGTTTGCTTACAAGGATGAATAACTTACAAGCAATGAGAAATTTAAGCCTGATATTATGAACTGAGTCACTGAGACTCATGGGTTGAGTCTCAGTCAAATCACTGTACCTTCCAAGCCTTGTTTTGTTCCCACTGAAATCCTACAGACAGCAAATATCCATTATCTTAAAAGCCAAGGAGAAGAGCCTAAATCATCAACTGGAACACATTCTTTCACACTAATTATCCACACGTAGGCAGAAAAAACACACACTCACCCAGAGACTGTCGGGAGGGAAGCTGGAGCTCCTGACTGTGTTTTTTCTTGCTGTTTCATAAAAGATTTAGCTTCTTTTGAGGCTGCATCTACTTCCTTTGTCACTCTGCAGAAAGAAAGAAGGAGAAGGGACAAAACAGAGGGTAAGGAAGAGCAGAATACTCCAGCAAGGAAACCACAAACTAACTCTGGTACCCATTGTCTATCAGGCCACAGCATCTGCACAAAAATTGCCCCACCAGCTACAAGCTGTATTTTGTTAAGACTTCATTTCAATTACAAACTCCCTGTATACATAGGAGGGAAAAAAAAAAAAAAAAAGGGAAAGTAGCTAATTAGAGTTGGAAGGGACTTCTTTTTTTCTCTCCAAAATTAACAGGAACATTCATTCATTCATGCAAGCTGGCTAGAAGCTACTGAATACTCCACTTAGGGCATAGGGGGCAATGCTCATCTCTTAATTGGCCTTTTAATTTCCTCATTTGTTGGTCAGTGAGGCAGCAGCTGAGCTGCTACCCACAACTCGCAGGCCACAGCATGCAATGCTGCCAATGTCTGCCATCAGCACCAGCAGGAGGAACCCAGCCAGGGGCAGGGAACAACAGAGAAAGCTCCGGCACTGCTGAACGTAAGAATCTGTTCTCATTCTCCAGCGACTTTTTGTTGTAGGCCCAGAGGGCATAAAATACTGAACTGCAAAAATAATAAATCAATACTGCATCTACAGGAGGGAATGAATTACAAACAGATGAATGAAGAACTCCAGAAAACCACTCAATTGTTAGAAAATTCCAGCTACTTTAGCCCCTCCATTACCCCAGCTCCACCAGCTTTGGGGGCTCTCAGAAGCTCTTACTGAGCAGCCTGTTCACTAGGCTCATGGCTTCACCACACTGAGAACGGGTCTGTTAGCGGCTCGCGAGCCCTGCAGTGCCCTGTGCAGAGCAAGGCCCACAGCACTGCCCAACACACGGCCTGGCAAGCGTGGTCTCCGTCCCCGTGTGCGGCCAGGGAGGGCAGACAGGCTTCTTCCCAGACACTGCTGAGGAGCCAGGAAAGCTCCCAGCAGCAGGAGGGTGCCGCAAACTGGCTTGCCAAGCCTGGTGAGGCCGCAGGCCTCCCACACACAGAAGCGGCACATGGCCCCAGCCTGCAGGGGACCAGGGCACAGCTGCAGCAGGCACCAGCAAGGAGCACTTAGGAAGAATGGCTCTTCTGCCGCCTCTCCAAAGGTGGGAAAGGCACAAGAGCAGGAGTGGGTGCATGTGCCGAGCTCCTGCCTCAGTCCAAGGGGCAAGAGATTAATCTCATTTCCCCTGCCAGTTGTCACCTGCCTTTCAGAGCAGTGGCAGTCACGTAGATCAAGACAAATCCTATGCAATGAAATATTTAGAAGCAGTTGCTGATCAGACTGGAAAGAAGCAGGAAGGAATGGGAAGAGCAATTCATGAGAAAAAGCACACAAAAAAAAAATCAAAGCCTCACTCCAGTATCATCACAATTTAAAGACATTCTAAACTCGACTTAGGCACAAGCCCTCAGAAACAGTCACTTCATGCCATAACCATATGTCAATGGTTATTTTGCTTCCATGGATTTCCTTAGGCAGAATAAACTCAAACGTCCCTATGCAGCAGCGAGCCAGAATTCCTGCCGAGCCCCATGAGCAGCAGGTTCCGATCGATATCATTGTGGGCTGCTTTTAACAGGAGCAGTGCGAAGCTCAGCCCCACGCGCAGCTGCAGTGCCCAGCAAGGGTTCCACATACTCCCACGCTCAGCCGTTGGGAAGAGCGGGCAGAGCCAGAGCACATGGGAGCGCCCAGGACACAGGAACTGTGCATCCTGCGAGAGCCCTCCGGGCCGGCCTCCTCCTGCGAGACCTCCACAGGGCCTCCTCCCACGAGAGGCCCAAGCTGCAAAAGCCTCCGGGTTTCTGCAGTTCCAACAGGACAGATGAGAGCACCGAGAGGAAGGTGCCGCCGGGAAGGATGCCAAAGGCACAGAAAGTCCACGCCGCCACTAACACCACACACCTCAACTCTGAGATGACAGCCTAGCTCCTCAGGGAGCTGCATCCACAGATCCCACAGGCAGCAGGAGTTAGGCCCTTGGAGGGCTGGAGGGATTGGGACCTACCTGAGCTGAGCAAGTCCTCAAAGCCCATGGCAGAGGCAGGATCTGAACACAGGGTGCCCTGGCCCAGCCTTACCAACTATGACTACCTCCAGCGTCCTCCAACCCAACACAGATTTGACTGAGGTGCTTCCCCAGGAAAGAGGCCCAGGAAAGTGTGCACTTAAGACGCAGATAAAAAATGGTTCGAGACTTTGCCAGCCACCAGCACAGTGCAGCTGAGACGGCACGACAGCATCTGTGGGGCCAGCACCAGGCGGATCACAGCTCCAACGTGTTCAGAAACGCCTGGAGAGCAGACACGGCGCACAGGAGCCCCCTTCGCGTCACGCTTGGGACGGCTGTGGCACAACTCCTCGGGACAGGAGTTCAGCCGAGGGAAGCTGCAGCCCGGAGGCGCAGAACAGGTCACTGCCGAGGCTCAGGCTTCATGGGGCGTTCACCCCTGCCTCAGGTACCAGCAGCAATGATGGGGACAGACCCAAACACTTGGTTCACAATTTGCTTTTCCCTTTGGCCTGTCGGCAGCTGCTTAAAATGTATTTTTGAAAGTGCTCGCTGTAGCAGGCTCGAGCTGCAAAGCTGTGTGCAACCTGTTCCACCAGGACAGCACAGCTGGGGACAGAAATGTGCCAAAAACCTAATTAAAACTGACCTCTCAGGGCAGCTCCATCACAAGACCCACTGATTGCCTCAAACTAAAATAAAAGCAACTCAGGCTGCTGCTGGGCTGGTGCCAGCAGCCACTCCTGCATCCCTCCAACAGGAGTGACAAAAGAAGGAATATTAAAGGGCTTTACAAGGTATTAACTCAGGTTTTGCATGTTTCATCCTTCCTCAGATCGCAGGCCAAGAAGGGGGAAAACACTCTGGTCTACATTATTATAGGAGACAATAACTCTCCATGTAGAAACCTAAACACTCCTTGCTCTTCATGGGTAGAAGTGGGAGCCATTAATCCAGCTGGAAGAAATCACAGTCATTACTAAGGAAAATTACAAGACCTTTCACTTTTAAATACTTGATAAGCAACTATGTGCCTGACTGTTTACTGGGATGCTATTCACACACTCTAATCCAGGAATAAATACAAAAATAAATATATTGTCAGCACTAAAACAAGCAGTTAGTGTCTCGCCCACTTGCAGACCCTGTAATTCACACACAAAACCACTGTCTCTCATCCCCCCATAAAGATTTCATTATATTCCTAGGCTATTAAATTGGCTCACAAAATACAGAATCATTTTATTAATATTTTGGGCAGTGTTGGTGTCTGGTAGCACAGATGACACCACGGCACGAGGTGCCATGCAGCTGTGAAATAGGAAGGTCTTCTGTATTTTAAAGCAATTATAATCAAAACACACTGTCAACTAGGTCACCAAGTGCTTCTTATACATACGCATGTCATTCATGTTCATTTACCAACCAATATTCATGCAAAATGCCCTACTTTGAAAACTAGGCATCAAATCTAAGACAACCCACATGGCATCACAGAAGCCATTTCCCAGTGCCGAGTTTTACTAGCGGACCTAATTGAAGAGGAAAAGTTTCCTTTTCAGTCGCTGTCTGCTCCCAACACTCCACTTGGCCGTGGAAGCAGCTAAAAGGAAGAAGGAATACAGCCTAAAGCAAGCAGCACATCCCCAGAGCTCCAGGTGTCCTGTCAGAAGATTTAAGAACAAATCATTGTCCTTCGTTTCAGTAACAGTAAGCGCAGCACACCAGCTTTTCTCCTGTTTCCTGGTCTTTGCACCATCACATCTGCCGAAGCCAGAGAGGTGGCTGGGCCCAGAGGGTCCTGCACAGCTGGGACTTGCCCAGCTCAGGAGAGAGGAGCAAGTGGCTTTGCAAGTCCTCACCAAAACCCACACGTGTCCCGAGGGCTGTGTGTGCAGGGATGGGGAAGGGAGTGGAATCCTGCAAACAGGGCAGGGAGAGCTGGGGAAGACAGCGAACCCGCTCCATCAAGGCAGCTCATTGGGCCTGCTCCTGTCCTTGGCCTGTTGTACTACAGCCACCTCATGCCTCGCAAGTGCCCAGATCCTTCCCGCTTACCCCCAGGTAGCTCTCAACTGTATCCTTTAACCAAAAGGCCTGGTGCCACCAGTCTGAGAAAGCTTATGTGGGTATTTGGGCAGACTCTTAGGGGAAGGGTAGCAATGAAGACCCCTAACTGCAGCAGCACAAAGTTACCATCTCTCCTGACCTCCACATCGAGAAAGAGCAAGAGAGGAAGAGCTGGAAAATGCCAGCACTCCTCTCCACTCACACTGAGGACCATCAGTCCTCAGTCAGAAATCCTGCCCCACTTTAAGCCTGACACAATTATAAAGACTTCTACCTGATCTTTAATGTTGTTAGCTCTGGGGAATCCCGGGGGAGGGAGGGGGAAAAAAAAAAAAAAAAGTGAGGCTAATTATTCTTTTTCAATATTCCCATCTGTATGTAGCCTCATTACACAGTCCTCCAGCCTTCGGGAATGATCACTTGAGGAGCAAACACTACTCAGCAACAGGGTTCATTAAAAAACAACCGACCACACACACAAAAAAAACTAAGCCCTCTGCGGCCAAAGGAATATTCTTTCCAAACCCACTATGAGGTGCTTTTTTTTTTTTTTTTTTGTGGGGAGGGCGGGGGGAAAGGTGTCTGTGCTCCCAGTGACATGGTTTGGATGCCTTCGGGATCCTGAAGCCATGGAAGCACCTTGCAGAAGGGAATTCAGTGCTCACACCACTAGTCTGTGCCGGACATGCATTTCCTTCATGCCGACTCATCTGATGTAAAATAAGCAGCAATTTTCCCCACAAGAGCAGGACAACAGCAAGAACAACACAGCCTGCTCTGAGGAAGGGCAGGAGGACCCTCCTGCACCCTTATTATTCCCACTTGCCATGGCAGGACACACTTTGCTACATTAGTCAGAGCTGCAACCCTGCAGCCAAGTCTGCAGCAAGCTGACTCCAGAGACAAAATGAACAGGTTCTGCCATTTGCTGTTAGTTCCTAACTCAAGTTAGGACATTAATCCCTTGCCTTTCAGGAAAGAAACGAAAAAAATCCTCAAGAAAATGACCAACGTTTTCAAAAACTGAGCCGATCCCGAAGCAGTACAGAGTGGAGGAGGCTGGAGGACTGGTAGTTTTGCAAGCTGCCTGTCTGCAAGGAGCATTCCCTTTACTGAGCTACCACTGAGATTTGCAACAGGCAGGGGACACCAGACAAGGCTCTGAAGCAGCTGCTCCACAGCTTGGTCATGAGCTTTTACTACCCCATTGATTAGTACATTCTCCCCCTTATTTTTGTGTTTCCCTATGCAATACTTAAACCTGTGGGATCATATTCCCTCACCCAACCCCAACACCTCACAGGCCTGATCTGCAGCTTACATTTCAGGCTTTGAGGTTTCCCATGTTTTTTTTATTTGTACCTTCTAAAAGGTCAACACCACACTACTGAACTCACCTCTGAGCAATCTGGGTGAATAAAGGCTGCTGTATGTGTCAGTAAGACAAAACTCAGACTTTTCTCCCCCCATGTTGCAAGCATAGTAAAAGCAAGACAGTTCTTCACAAACCTGTAACTGCTGCAAAACAGTGCAATTTTGGTGTTGCTACAGTCATTCTTCCTGCCAGAGACAGGATAGCAGGGGTCCAAGATTCACTTACAACTATGAAAGCTGGATAAGAGGGCCGCACAGATGCCACTAAACTCTACACAGCAGAAGCATCCCCAGGGGAGAGGCCAGGCTAAACCTGATACAGGGTGTCAAGGAGGCAGCAGGACAGGGAACAGCTTTGCCTCCCCTCTGGGCTAACCCAGGGAGCTCCCGGATCCCCGGCTGAGGTTCCCCCGTCTCAGAGGTTGTGTCTTGAGCTGCATGCTCAAGTGGGGAAGCGAGGGAGCCCGGCGCATGCCAACTGCTCCCTCTGGAGCCTCCAGTGGGGCCTGGGCTCAAGGCTACCGCAGCAACAGTCTCCACAGAGGAACAAGGGAGCCTCCTCTCACTAAGCAGCACAGGGGCACCACGAGCCCTGAAGCTGCCCCTCTCATCGCTGCTGTCACCCTAACCGCAAGCAGCACCGAGGCAGCAAACACCACACACAGAAAAGGGCACTGCTGAGCACAGGGGGCAGCCGGTCCCTCAGGATCCCAGCCCAAAGTGGTGCCCAGATTCCAAGTCCTGGGAACTCCCATGTTAGTCCGGAGGTCAGGCTGGCAGGTCAGAGACCCTCTGAGACTCCTCCCACCCTGGAGCATCCCTGCTGAGCTTCCTTGTTCAATCCCACTGACTACCAGCAAAAAATGCACAGACAAAATCAGCACACATTAGTTATTTCTTTAAAAGAACAAAGACACCTTCAGTCAGACACCTATTCCACCACACTGGGGTTTTCAAAACATCAGTAATGCAGGAAAGACAGAAGCCAGCAGATGGGAGCCAAGCAGTGAGCGCAGCTAGGCCGGCCCTTCCAGCCACGCTCAGCAAGTCACAGCCCCTCCAGGCTTCCATGTCCCCACCTAAGCAAAACACTCACCTGGGCAGCGATGCACCAAAAAAAGAGGAAAAACAGGCAGGAATTAACCACAAGGCCTTCCCTCTGCTCAGAGCACTCCACACGCTGCAACACGATTTACTTGGCTCCGGCCTAGCAAATCCGGCAAGGCTGTGGCACGGCTGCCCACGTTACGCTTTCCAGCACGGGGCCGGGCTGTCCCAGCGTGGGGCCAGGCTGCCCCAGCACGCTCCCCACGTGCACGCTCCCCACGCAGCCCCACTCCTGCTCCATGAGCCTGCCCGCAGCTGCAACAAGCAGGATCACACAACATTGAGGCTCCCGGAGGAAACCCTGAGGCATCGGGGAATAGAGGCCGCAGAGGAAAGCTTATCAAACCCCACCTCGCGAGACCTCCGCGTTCTCCCATGCCCTTGAGAGGGATCGTATTCTCACTTACCAGCATCAAGAGAAAAAGAAAAAGGAGGAAAATCCCAACTTAACAGCTGTTTTTGAAACTGGAAAAAGCCAATATAAACTGTGGCTAGCCAAGGCATGCTCTGACTTCTAAGAATAACACCCGTAAGGACAGGAATGCGGACGCTGCTGCCTGCAGCCCTTCATGCCAAGATCAGCACTTCAGGGCTCACACGCAGGAAAGGGAACGGTCACAGAGTGACACTTAGGCTTCCCACTGCTTACATGGAGCGTCTGGAATGCTTTAGAGGTGAGGCTGGAATTCGGGTAGCAGCCAACAAGGCTCAAGAGTCCTGCCAGCCCCTTCAGCGGGAAGGGCAGAGCCCAGGGACCCTGTCATGGCTGCGGATGGGGGCAATCCACACCCTGCAGCAAGGGAACACAGGGAGCCACAGGGAGCTACGCACCTTTCCCTGGGGCACCTTGGCCAGGAAGGAGCCCTGGTAGCTTAAAGCATTCCCTTATCAGGCAGGAAAGGCAACAAGGTCTACCAGGCCTCCAAACAACTAGGCCACAAGCAGCTTTCCTAGCAGAGCCTACTAGCATTTATTTTTCTTACACTTCCTAGAGCTTCCTTGCCAACACAGCCAAAAGTCACTGTAAAAAGCAGGACAAAACAGGAAGATGGACTCCCTCCTATGACGCAGTTAGTTCCATTTGCTCTGCCACGTGCCACCTGCGAGCACCCACACATCTCGCCTGAGTGCAGCAGACTTCCCGTCCACAGGAGGCGAGTCAGGACACTGTGAACGGGTCTTGAGCATACGGGGTAACACTCGACTACCTCCTCACCCCAGCGGAGGAGCAACGCAGCAAAGGCTTCTTGCTAGCGGCACACGCGTCCCAGCCTCACATGACATACAGCAGCCTGCAGCACCCATAAGGGACATGCTCCCAAGCCATTGCTCTCTCCAGAGCACCCAGCCTTTCCTCAGCATTGCCCTGTTCCCCAAGGCTCAAGGGTGCAGATTTGCATGCAGCAGAACTCGCTGCCAGCGCCTCCCTGCTGGTCTCCCCAGCTTCCTGACATGCATCAGGGTGAACAGAGGGTTATAGCATTACACACTCTCTCGGCACTTATTAGCCTAACATGAGCCGTGCTGAGCTCACAGAATGAGGGGGCAGATGGACAACCAGACATTCGTAAAAGCGCTCTCCCCATCAGCTTGAAATGCCAGCAGCTGGGGGAGTAAATTCCCTCCTCTCCCTCCCCTTCCCCCAAGATAAATTAACTCAGGATCATCCCCAGAAGTCTCCCCACTTCTGCCAATTCTGGCCCAAAGCAGCAGCTATTGCTTCAACAGCCACCTTAATTTTTGCCAGAGGTAAGCAGGAAGAGAAGGGCTCCAGGAGGGCTCAGCTCCCAGTGCACCCCTGACACAGCTGCAGGGTCCTACTTGGTCCATCCCAGTTGCTACATGAGGTATCAGGGAGGACACCACAGCTACCAAGAAGGAAGGAGCCAAACACGGATTTGGCAGGCTGCTCTCGGATGCCTGATCCCGTGTTCCTACAGCTGTCCCCATCTGCTTCCACAGAAACGGCAGGATTGAGAGGGCGAAAGCTTGGGTGCAGACTGCACACCCAGGGGTAGAAATAGAAGAGCAGTCTGGAGATGTGGGGCATCTCTCTACGTGGCAAACGCACCAAAGACAGAATAATCTTAAAATAAATAATAATAATAAAAAAACTATTGATAAATGGAGGAAACAAAGAAATCCCTGCGAAACAGCACTGTATCATTGCAAAGAACTAAATGACCACTCCACTCCGCTGCTGCACAGGTCAGCACTTCGCTTCGCCGCAGGGGAATAAATCAGTCCTTAACCAGCTCGATGCAGCTCTCTGGAGACTGCAGCCCTCACCATTAAGGGGAGGAGCCCAGGGCAAGGCCCAGGAGCCCATCTAATGCTACCGGCCTGGCTTGGGTCTCACCCCATGCTCAAGACAACCAGGCCCAAGTCCCAGGATCTCAAGGACCACATGGAATACCACAAGTGAAAGCCTTGGACACGGCTCACAGTGCTACCTGCAGAATTCCCAGTGGTAACACTAGGAGACACTAAGTCAGCAAATAGTTATAAAGGACTAGCTAGGAGTATTAGCACAGAGCATTTTTTTTTTTTTTTTTAATATACATATCCCTGAACTCCAGATCCATAGGCTGGGAAAAATGAGATGGAGCCCATGTTTCAGGAGCCCCCAGATGTTTCCCCCCCCCCACCATGAATTTGCCCAATCCCTTATAAGAAACTGTATAAACTTCTACATATCTGTTATATTCAGCAACAAATTCTGCATTCAACAGGACATTGTGCATGTCCACCTTGTTTGGCACCAGCCCTTCCTCCTTTTGCAGTACTCAGTTACTTGAAGGAAGCTGGGATCCTTCAGTCCCTACCACAACAGATGCAGGAGCCTGGGGAATCAGCCCCTGCCTTCAGTCTGCCTGGGTTTCACACCCCCAGACAGGAGGAACAGCACTTCTTCAGAAAGTGCTTTGAAGCCTGGACAGAGAGTCCTGTAGGAGAGCAAAGGATTTTCCCCTTTTACATCTCTGCAGTCTTTAAGGACTTCAAACACTCTCATCAGAGACTCCTGCTCCTTTGTACACACCTGTGCACTATCATGCTTTTGTAAAGTCTGCTTAAAAGCAGACTAAAAAGCAAACAATACTTATGGAACTGGGTCAGCATCTGCCCCTTGGAGCAAGAAAAATCCCACCATAAATCAGGTGATTTTCATAGCTGCAAATTTAACCCAAGAGCACTCCCAGCAAGAACACTGTGCAAGGCTCAGCTTTCCACAGCACGGAGTTTCAAAGCAGCAGCAAGCTTTAATCAGGCAAATGCTGAGAAATGCTTTCAGAAGCAGCCTGAATTAATCAGCAAACAGGCACACAAGCAGCAGATAAGAAAGATTACCAAACCCAGCTCAGAAGATGAGCTTCAGTCAGTTTTGCCCAAATCTCACCCATCTGCTCACCTTCAGGTAAGTAACTGAAGTGCCACCAGATCAGCATTTAAGCATTTACCCATTATGCAAAGTTCACAGTAAAGACCCAGCTCTCTGGCTGCAAATCCCTCTGGTTCAAAGCCCCAGGATCTGCCATTCCTGATACAGCAACCAGATTGATGCCAACTGCTGCTTGGCTGGGAGGAAGACCTGTAGCTTGCAAGAAAGTACAGGTTGCATTTTTGCACTTACTTATCTCTGCATCTAGCCACAGGAAGAGAACTCACAGTGAAAAGAAGATCTGTAAACCTAGTCAATCTTTGGGAAGCATCTCCGCATGGATCCAGGCCCAGCAAGCCACCAGGAGCCACAGGTGCAGCTTTCTTGACATCCCTGGCCACAAGCCAAGTATTACTCAGTCACAGACACACCTGTCAGGCAGGTGGGAGATCTGAACAGGAATGTGCTACAAGCATGCAAGCACAGGGAAAGCCTTAAGGAAGAAGATTCAAGGATTAATGGAAAAAGAAAAAAACACCCCAAATCCCATATTTCTTCCGAGGGTCAGCAGCAAATGCCTGCAGAAGGTTAGCTCATTGCAAGGAGCACATTACCTACCAGAGGCAAGGACTGCAAAGGAAGGGACCACAGTGCAGAGGTCACTGCCCAGCCTGGCTGAAGTCTTTCTGCGTCTCAGACTGGCACTCCCGGAGAGGACAGCCCTCTGGGAAAGCAAAGGGAAGTGTGACAGGGGTGTTCTGACTGGAACACAGCAGCCAGCTCCCCAGTGGCAGATGGGCAGCAGGGTCCTACCGCTGCATCACAAGGCTTTGCTGCTTCACTCACACGCCCCGGGAAGGAGACACTGAAGCAGCACCACAGCTCTGCGAACAAAGCATCCCCATCCAAACTACAACCAAGCGCTCAGAGCTCGGGCTTTGGACAGCAATAACGGGTCACAGGTACACATAACAAAACTGTTTTTGGCTTTGTCCCCTTGACTTGGAATTTATATGATAGGGACAGAGCAGCATCTCAAACACACATCTGTGTTCCCAAGCGAACACCTACTCCATACATTCCTCTCAATGTTGTTTTACACGCTTCCAAGGCAAATGAAGACACACAGAATACACTCCAAATTAAAATCTATCCCTTCTAATGTTCAATGACCTGACTTGGTTCTTCCCTTACAAGCTGTTCCACTGACTGCAATACCAGAAGTGCTGGGCCAGGCACATTCACAAGAGCTGCCTTCAGTGCGATGCAGGTTGGGCACAAGACCAGTTTTCACTGCAGGAGCAAAGAAATCTTTTGATGTATTAAGCACAGCAGCAGTTTAAAGAAAGCCAAGGTCAAAGAAGCAGAACTGCCTAGCAGAAAACAAGTGTTGGGATACAGCAATTACATTTTGCAGCAAATAATAAGAATTAGAAAGCATGGTACTAGGGATGTGCTGCCCTATTAATGCTACCCCACATGCTGCACATAGTGCAAGTCCATAAAACAGGGTGCTGCAGAGTGGTTTAAAATTTCCCTGGCACTGAGAAATTACTTTGACCTTCCATTTAGACTGCAAACTGCCTTCACAAATTGCTCTCCCTGCCCATCAGAGTGAGCAGCAGGTGAGTGTCAGCCATTTGGGTGACACTCACCTGCTGCTCCTAATCTGCTTGACACCTGGAAGGAATGAAAAGCAGACAGTGCACAACTGAAAAACAGAAATTTGTTACCAAGATTATTTCTAGTTGCAGGATTCAACAGTTTTGGCTTTACAAGGCAATACTAAATAACATATTTTACAGAATTAAAACCTACTAAGTTTAGTTATTTGGTAAACAATCACCTGTAACACTGAACTGACCACTGTAACACTGAAGTTCTGGGCTAACAGTACAGTAACAGAGTAGGCAGCATCAAGAGCTACAGTAACACACACGGGACTTTACAGCTAAATAAGGAATATCTTTCATTATTCTAGTATCACCCTATAGATAGTGATTTCTGTCAAGAGGCTTCTGCTCTTAAGTCATGTAAGAGAGGTTATACCGTCTTTTTAGAGCGGAAAAAGATAAATGTATTCTGTGACAAGATACGAGGACTAAATGATCTTCTGTGAAGAGTTTCAGTGAGCAGACTTGAAATTTGTGCCCTGAATCCATTCATGCTGATCTAAATTCTTCTCAAGCTTTCAAAAAAGCAGCACTCCCCAAAGTAGCCTCAAAGCATTTAGAAAGCAGAGCAGCACAGCTATCATTGCAGTTCTTTCAGCCAAGCTACGCACACAAAACTGAAGCGTGTTGTCCTTTGTAACCAACAACTTGCCAGCTGCTTCCCCAGGCAAGGAAGTCAGTATTTGGAATTCAGAGCACTTGTCCATCTTTGGGTCATGCAAAGACAAATTCCCGCTCTTCCACTGCAAAAACAGCCCTCTGGCTCTCACCTGCTACTGTTAAAGAAATGCATCAATAGCTATAAGCAGTGACAACCCCTTGGAGTCTATGGGTAACTAACGGTGTAACATGCTTTGATATGCAAGATGCATCAAATGCCTCCAAAGCTGTAGCTTTGACTGGGGCTTGTTAGTCAAAGAAAGCAAGGGGCAAAAAACAGAAGGATCTTTCTGTTATCAGAGCACTGAAGAGACACATAATTCTGCCGCCAGCAGGAGGAAGCCCTTCAGATCTTGCTGCAGGCTTTGTTGCTGGATCAGTGACCTGTTGATACAAGGGTTGCTGAAAGAAAAAGACCTTGGTGGTTTGCAAGTTTCCAACATTATTGTTGCCGTTCAGGCTCCAGGCTTTGACCTATTTGATTAAACACAAGTAGAAACTGACAATCAATTTTCTTGGAGTTCTCCAAGGCAGAGACACAGCACTGAGCAGCACTAAGGACACTGGAAAAGCAGAAGGCTTTGACAGGCTTTCCAGACACTGGAAAGGCAGAAAATCTGCCTTTAATTTGGAAGCTACTTAATACAACTATACAAAAAAAAAAAATCTTACAGATTAGACAGTGATGTTGAAAGCATAAATTCCACATTTAGGTGAACATATTTCAGGGTTCCTCAAAGCAAGGCATGTTTTTGGCAGGACAGAAAAAGATTCCTCCACTTCTCAAATTAGTAATGTCAGTATAAACAGGACCAAGACTTAAACTCATCTGTTGCCACTGTCCAAAATCTGGTCATAGCTGTAACACTCAAACCTTGGTCCAAATGTGGCCTATGCAGTGACATAATTCTTCACTTAAACCATAACAAGCTGGGGCTTCTTTTGCTTTCCTGTGAAAAAGCACCAGTTTTTACTAGGTCCTAAAAGGGTTTTAATGAATCTTGTTTTAAAGCTAACAGACTGAACAGTCCTTTCCACAAGCAGGAGACTTATGTTCTGAAATTAGCCTGCAAAGCAAGTTTATCTGTACATCAAGCCTCTCCTTTAAATCATACACTTCTGCAGACATGCTAGGACACGGGACTTATTTATGAGAATGCACAGATAGACAAGTGCAGACTTAAAGATTGCCTGCTGACTTCACACTCCTCCCCAAAGCTGAAGAAATGCAGTTCTGCTACACGCCATCCGAGATGGCAGAACCCAACAGGGCTTAGACAGAGCTGCAGTTCTGTTACTTCATCTCTTCCCACCCAATAAGCCACCACATTTGAACCAAACTCTTTCATCCTAGACCTCAGGCAAGAGGGGACCTCTGCTCAGCAGCTGGACTGTTTCAGGAGACATGCTTCTGCCTTTAATTCTGCTACAGGCTTTTATCTGCCTATGAGAAAGGCTTTGTTTTTCCTTCATAGGAAACATGCACCATGGAGATGCTGAGAAAAGCAACCTGTAACAGGACAGCTTGCCATTTCCTCAAGGAATGGAGGGTATTCCTGCAGTTCAGACTGTGTTGAGAAATGAAAAATCTAAAGAAAACTGTGAGTCACAGCAGCAGCTTCCCAAACAGCTCAGGCAGCAATTGCTGCCATTAAAAGCAAAAGGAACAGAAAGCCTCCACACAGCGCACGAATTATTGCTGGGAGCTGCTGCCCTCTGGTGCCACACAAAATATGGCAGGAACCTGGTTTTGTCACCAGCTCCACCTAAGGAAATGCACCATCAAAACCACCACAAGGTCACAGTGCAGCCAGGTAGCAAGTGGGTTTACCCAGACCCCTCAGGACTGGTCCTGTAGGCTTACAGCAGCCCTGCCCCTCTTGCAGGGCACCACAGGAGGCATCACACATGCCAAACTTGGCCTAAAGGATGATTTTACCTGGCCTAATTTCACTGCAGTTATTTTAGAAGAAAAAGGGATTAGCAATCAGTCAGATTTGCCAAAGCACTTGTTGTTCTTTAAATCATGGTATTGGGCTGTGTACATTATCAGGGTAGAGGCAGGTAGATATTCCGCCCTTACCATGGCATCTAAGCCAGACTGGAGGAATAAAACACATCCCTGCCACCCCCATGGGGTCACACGTGGTTCTCATCTCTACCTCCACAGCAGCAGCGTGGCAGGGAAGCTTTTGCCAAATACTTTGCACACTCCCCAATCTGGAAAGTGCAAGGGACAACTGAGCTGATGCACCCTGCTCCACTGTATGTGCCCAGCATCCTTTATTTCCCCTCCAACGCAGCCCAACTTGGCTTGCAGTAAGAGAGGCAGTGGGTCTGCCAACTCACCTGACTTCTTCACCTGCAAAGTCAAACACTTTGGTGATTGTCAGTTTTCCTGTATCTTTTGGCTTCTCAGGCTCTTTTGATTTCTCCTGAAACTTGTTCGCACTCTTTTCTTCCACCTGTGAAATATATGAGGGAAAAGCAAAAAGAAACACAGCCTTGCTAAGAGGGAATTCTCCACTTTAGCTCTAGCCTCTCACTGGAGGTCAGAGATCAGAACAGATCCAAAGCAGGAAGTGAAATGATAATTAAACACAGGAATGAGCATAACAGAAAAGCTGTGGTTCAAAAACCAAGCACACTAAAGTATAGAGACTGTCCACCCCAAAGTAATCCCAATCATGCAGTAAACCCACTAGCACAAGTTATCTAGAAATACACTTAATTTTGATCAAGAATGCAGGAGAAACAACCCATAAGGAACAAGAGTAAGGCTCATTCCCAGAAAGCCTTGAGGAGGTTAACTTACATCAACAATGCCTCTATACTTATCAGTGAGAACTACCACTTTTAACAGTGAGCACTATAAAAAGGACCCTTACATAATCAAGGCAACAACTTCAATTTTGGCTTCTAATCAACCACACATTCACAGATCTTAAAGACAATTAAGAAGTTCAACAACAACAACAAAAAAAAAAGAATAGAGAAACAGCATCTGTCCAGAAACTAGCTTCAACTACAGAGGAACTTTCAAACTTTATTCATGGTTTCAGCATTTTTTTCCAATAAAAACAGCATTGCTCAGAGGAGAGATTTTTCTCCCTCCTCCTCTCTCATTTTACTGTCTCACCTGCTCAGCCAGTAACAACTCCAGAGAAAAGCAAGTATGAGAGCTCAGCTGAAAAGGACTCTTCCTCTAAAAGTTACAAGCAAAATAATTACAAAGCCACAGGTGTCCTGTGACTAAACACAATAGAAAATATAAACTTCACACAGTGTTGAGGAGGACTGCGTGTTCGACACGTCTCAGTGCTTCAAGAGTCACTGCCAAGCTTCCAAAGGAAGGCACCACCTTGCTACATAGACTCAGGCCCACAGACAGGACCTCATCAGGACCTTATGTTTTTCCAAGGAAACTCCATGACCAGGAAGCGAGAACAACCACAGCACAGCCCTAGATCCTATGAGCAACTCCAAAAGCAGCACACAGACCCTGCCCGCTGCCCCAGAAAGCAGCTGCTGCCAACCTGCCCCCTGGCCAGGCTCCGTGCTAGGGCTGAAGATGAGGAGGGCACAAAGCATTCCTAGGACTCAGACCAGCAGCTGTTCCTAGCTGCACCAACAAATCTCATCTTTGTGGGACCCATCCCAGAGCCCCAGGCCTGTTACCTTGCTGTTTGATGTCTCTTGGACAGCGGTCAGCACTTTGGGTCTCTGCCCCACGTCGCTAAGGAAACTGGCCCAAAGAGCATCCTCTTTCTTCTTTTCTTCTTCCTCTCTGTCCCTTTCGGCCTGTTTTAAGCTGTCCACTTCATCGTCATTTGTCTGAGCCTCATCTTCTCCATTGTCCCCTGGCTCTAGCAGGAGGCCTCTTTTCTTCCTCTTCCTGGAAGCAGAGGTAGGAGCGAGTGCTAAGCTACCACAACACCATCCGGGGCCGCAACGAGGGATGCAGAGCTTCGGGCTTCCCGCTCACAGCAGATGCCCGGGAGCTTCCCCAGCCCCACGGGGTCCCTGCTTGCGCAGAAGCCCCTGCAAACACAGGGCGAGCTTCAAGTAGCCCCACAAGGGGCCGACCGTTCCCCGGGGGAGAGGAAAGACCCTCGGAGCCGCCCATACCCCCCGCCCATACCTGCCGGCGGCGCGGCGCGGCCTGGGCACTGCCTCCTCCGCCACCAGCTCGCCCGCGTCGTCCTCGCTGTACTCCGCACCTGCAACACAGCCCGTGAGCGCCCCCCGCCCGCCAGCCAGC
>JAUBNY010000576.1:2007-33847 GCA_032275445.1 Crypturellus soui | reverse complement strand
CGCCACGGCGCGGAAGGGCCGCCAGGGCAGGGCTGCGTGGACCTTGCTTTGCCCTGCAGAGCCAGCGGGCCCACAGTGCCAGCCCGTGTGGGGCGCAGGGCCTTGCCGTGTGCGGGACTTTGTGCAAGAGGCAGCCTCCGCCCGGCCTGCGGCGGCAGCGGCGGCGTTAGCCGTTTGCGTCCATTGAGCAGCAGGGTCTCCCACGGCCCGGCAGTACCGAGACTTCCTGCGAGTGGCTGCGGGGGCGGCTGTGGGGAGGCTGTGGGCCTTGGAGGTGATGCCGGTGCTGCAGCTGCTGCGGCGCCATGCTGCCCCCCCGCCCCACGCGCCGTCTGCCCCCCGCACTCTGCCCTGCCTCCCCGTTCCTTGCTTTCCGTCTCCTGCTGCTTCCCTCCTGTCCGGAGGGGCTGATGCTCAGTCTCCAGTTATGCTGGAAATGCTGCCAGCGAATGTTTCTGTGTGCTGCTTGCCAGGTCTCGAGGGAAAAGGCCTGGAAATGCAGCACGGGAGGAGCGATGGGAGCGAGGGAAAACCATTGTTTCTCATTGCCTGCCTCTTCATTTTCCAATGGGAAAAGTCTCTCTGAGGCACCGAGTTTATGTCAGTGCTGAGGCGGCCCCCTCCCCCCGCTGCCGGCTCTCTGGTCCCTGCGCCGCGGCAGAGAGGTGGCAGCGCTGCCGCGAAGAACGGAGACGTGTTTTCAGTTTGCCTCCTGCTTATCTCTGGTGTTTGGACAGAGAGGTTTAAAACGCTGGATTTTCTGTCCCTGCAGAGTAAACACAGAGCACCCGGCAGCACAAACTATTTCTGGCTTATCAGTGGAGGAATGCAGCAGCTGAGGCCGTGCGCAAGTGGGCCGTCAGCAAGGCCCTGAAGGGGCCCCCTCCCCACTCCGCGCTATTAGAAGTGTGAGAGCCCAGCAGGACTCAGAGGGGAGAGTTGGAGAAAAAGGCAGAAAAGGGAAAGAAAGAGGAAGAGAGAGAGTGAGAGAGGCTGAGCAGACCCTGATGGCTACAGACGAAGTTACAGGAGGGGCTCGCAAAGCTACGAAAAGCAAACTTTTTGAGTTTCTTGTCCATGGGGTGGTGAGTCGGGAAAGTTAGTGAGCTGCTGGCTCCGAATAGAGGGATGAGTGGAGAACGGAGGCTCTGCCTGCGCTCTGTGGTGCCCGTCGCGTGCTCCTGGGTGCCGTGGCGCCTCGCCAGGAGAGCGTCGGGGTGCGCAGAGCCCCACGATCTGTTCAGAGTCGTGGATGATGCAGGCTGGTGTCTGGGGGAGGGGGGGGTGTGTGCTGTGATTTTGCTTTGATTCTCCATGAATGGTGAATAGCTGCCTTCTGAGCCTGCTCAGTGCAGAATCTGCACTGGATCTGACCCAGATGGGCTTGTAGGACACTTTGTTCTCTAATCAAACTTGTGTTTTGGAAAACAATTCTGATGAAAGCCTGTGGAAGCCTTGTGGTGCTGTCTCTGGTTCTTGTCTCCAGACTGGGCTCTTATGTATCCTCTGGCTACTTAACAGGTGACTTTCAGTGGCTTGGAGAGATTAGCTCTGCAGGCTGTAGCAGTCTATAGGCACTCACCCAAGGGGGATTTTGGGGTGCCATGGCTGATTAGAGGAATCCTTCAAGTCTTCAAAAATCATCTAGCTTTTGTTTAGGAGTTGGGTCTTCAATCTCCTTTTAAGGGGAATAGCTAACCTCTGTTGTGCACTATTTGGATACCATGTTTTTAGATGACTTGCTAATGGTTGAATGCAGTCACCATTTATAACATTTGGATTTCTTATCTAGATAGATATTAAAAAAAAAAAGATTACTAGAAGTCCGAAAGAATCCAGATATTGTTTCCTTACCAGTAATCCTGGGTGTTTTCTCTCCTGAGGATTCTGGTGCTTCTGTGACACTTCCTTTTTGAAGACATCAGATGGGGGTTCTTGTGCAGCGATAGCAGAAATCTAGGGAGCTTGCTGCATGCTGCAAAATTGCCTCCATGATTCAGGCTTACTCCGGATACGTAGAAAGTAATTGGTGACCTGCAGGTCCTGGTTATGGTGAGGCCTGCAAGACTTCGGCCTTGTAGGTGGCATTTGGTTTGCATGAAAACAGTGAGCAGGTGACATGGCACCAACGTGTGTTGCTAGATTGGCAGATGTGCAGAGATGACCAAAGAGCTCGTGTGCAGCTTCTGTCAGTGGTTTTGCTGTGGACATGTGGGATCATGAAGATCCTGGGCTAGGTTCTGGCCCAGGAGAGTATAGCTAGGCTGAAGCATAAGCAAGTTGGGAGGTATTAGCATATGGAAAGCTTTTTTCTTTCCCAAGGTTTCCGTTGGCATTTGCACACCATTGAACTTCCTTCAGTATTAAGAAGAGTGGCTAAAATAGTTACACGAATGTGTTTCTTCTACTAGCTGGACTTCCTGTGAAATGAGCATGCTGTCCTCTTAAGCGCTGGAATTTTTAATTTATAGCAAAATGAATACAGCAGACCTGGTTTCCATTAGTTATTTGGATGCTAAAAAAGTCTGACTTGCACTGGGAATTCAGCTGCTAGTGGCATCTTACTTGAATATCTGCATTTGCATCTATCTGTGTGTCATCTTCTTGCAAGCTGTTAGTGTCTGTTAGTGTGGCCGGGGTTTCTTTTCTGTTGTTCTCTTGCTTGAAGGACTCTACCCTCACCTACCCTAGCCTCTGTGTTGATCTTCCTTGTTTGGCTTTTGCTGCGTTATTTGTTCCTTCTGTAAGTTTCAGCTTTATCTCAGGTATTTTTTGATCAAAGCACAAGAAGTCAGTCTTCCTTTATTTAAAAAGAAAAAAAAAACCCAAAACATACTTCATCTTACCTGTTCAGGTCCCGTGTTTTCCCACATGTATGAATGTGCCATCACGACTGTTGCTTTGGATTCACGTCTTGCATAATCGGGTTTATTACCATATACAGTGTGGTAGTATTAGAATTAAGTCCTTGAAAAATTAAACTTTATCAGAATTCCTTGGAGTCAGAGTCTGCTCTCACTTCAGGAAAAACTATTCTTTGAGGTTCTTTTTGTAAACTTTGTGCTTATTTGATTATTTGCAGGCATTATTTTTTGGCAAAGATATGGGAGATGTAAATAGAGGTAGAATACCGTGAGAAAAAAAATTGCTGTGTGAACAATTTATTGAAAAAGAAAATTTTGCAGCATTTCCTGAGGGCAGTCAGAATTTGGATTCCCTTGATCTTTCTGGAAACATATTCTCCTTTGCTGAGGTCACTTTGCCCTTTGCTCTTGTATTCTTCTTTTACATAATGTCAGCTTAGAAGAGTCTTCTTCCGTCTTTGACCCATTCAAATGGGACGTCCCTGTAATGTGAAGTATCTTAATGGTTAAAAAAATCTCAAGGACAATACTGCATCCCCATCCTGCAGGAATTCTTGATAGTTTGTTTTATCTCTGGCTAGCTGTTTGTTATTTAAACAGGGTTATATATATATATTTGTATTATTTTATATTTTTCCTATTTTGCATCATCAGAGTCTTATCCACTGTTTCTGAGAAAGACTGAGTTTTTTTTTTTTCTAGGGCTTCATCCTTCACTTTGTCCTTTTTTGCTCTCTGCTCTATTTCTAACATTTTTTTATGGTTAAATGTGGCTTTAATGACCGTCTTTATGCTGATTTATCTCTTTATTGATGAGTTTTCTACTAGTTTTCACTAGTACATTTCAGGTCATCTTTATGACATCTCCCTCTGGGTATCCAGCTGTTGCCTTAAATTTTGTTGATCCAAAGTGAGCTGTTAGTCTTCCTGCAGAGCACTCGTCTTCCACTTTTTTTCCTGTCGGGCAGACCCTGTTGGCAGACTTTCCTGTTGGTTGGACTCTTTGCCTGTCATCTTTGTCCATCTCTCTTTTTTCCTATACAAACAGTTATTTTTCCATATAGCCTTGAGAAGATCAATGGTGCAGTTCTTGTCAAAGCTGTTCTCCAAATATCTATCCCCTTGTGACTCAGTTGCAATAATCTTTTCCTCTTTGGTGCTTTAGACCACTGACCTTAAATGTGCCATCTTCACACACGAAGCTGCTGAGAGGTTCATTTTCTTCTCCTGTTGTTTTGACTTCTTTCATCTGCTTCTGTGTCCTTTTTCTGTTCCCCCTTTCTGTTCCTTCCAAAACCAATCACCTTGGCTTTTATGCAAAAATCTATGTATAAAAGTATATGTCCCTTTCTTAACTATCAGGTTGTATGTGTGTTTACAGCATACCTGCTGTTAGGTCAAATCACATTTTTTCCCCCATAGTGGTATTGGTATTTGTTCCCTGTTAGGGAGCTCTTCCTAATAACATAAGTGCTTATTCATATTTATTTTCTCTTATGTATATATAGTATGTATTTTATAGTTCCTGGTAATCTCTGCTATTTAATATCACTTTCATGTCAAGACTGATAATTTATTCAAACTTATGCATCCCTATATGACACCTTTACCGATCTTGTTGTCTCTTTGTCTGCTTATCTGTCTCAAATCTGGTCATAGATGCTTATGGTAAGTCCAGAAATTGTATTTATTATAGTGAAAGAAAGGTTTCAAAGCGTACCATGGTATAACCAGATGTATGATATAATGATAAAATAACACATTGCCAGTGTGAAAACGGAATAAAAGATAGATGTGGTGCCCTGAAGATGTGTATGGAGCACCCAGCAGATTTATCAGTGATCTGGAGAAGAGGATGAGCAGTGGGTTTCATGAACAAATGTTGCAGGACGTCTCCTACATTTCTGGGTTTTAAATGGACTGTAACCATTCAAGAAGTCATCGATATCTTTGTGGGTGCCTAGTGTGTGGCAGCAGCCACTGCCACTGAGAAAGCAAATAAAATTTTGGCCTGATTAAGAATTGGGGCAGAGAGTAGTACAGAGGACATTGCAAATCAATAGCATATGCATACAGGAATATGTGTGATTGATAAGCAAAAAGAGAAGTAACTCAGAGGGCAGTGGGCAAGTGGGAGGCTTGTGAAGACTGCATCACCAAGAAAATGAAAGAGTGATGGTGGTTAGGTTTGGAAAAAAATGTTTGCTTTTTTATAATACCTAAGATTGGGTATTGAGTGGGAAAGATGTAAAATTGGTGGAGGTTAAAAAAGGGAATTGGTTAAAGAAGTAAACATGTCAAGTTGATGGAGATACCAGTGACCCTTCTTTGAGACAGCAGAAGGACTGAATGACTTGCTAAGGGCGAGTTTCCTCATACTTTAGTGTATTAAAAAATGCTGCTTGTTTTACTATAACGGGGAGAACATGGCAGTGTTCAAGAAACATGTACATAAAGCACTTAGGGACGTGGTTTAGCTGGGTGGTGGTGATGGGTTTATGGTTGGACTCAATGATCTAGAAGGTCTTTTCCAACCATTGTGATTCTGTGATTCTCTCCCAAACTGAATGGCGATCTACTTTAAATGGATAAAAGTGATTGGTTTTTTTTCAGCCAGTCATCTATAGAGATGACTACTAAAAGATATCAGGCAAAGAGGCAAGATATGAGGCAAAGAGAATATTAGGTAGGAAAAATTGTAATTTTACTAATGAGAATTATCCTATTAATTTTATATTTTCATACATATGAATGCTACCTTGTCAGAGCATAAATCAGCTAACACTGATGAACAGAAAGAAGCCTCATGAACCGTCATTTTTGGACATTTTTTTCTATTTCCCTAATACAGGACTGTGTTCCTGCTTGTGCTTGGACTTAGTCAGAGAAAGGGTTCAGGAATAGCGTCACTGGTTTAATTAATATCTATTTTCTATTTTGCCATACTGAAGAAGGAGATGTTTGAAGTGGACGTAGAGCAAGCTGGAGAAATAAAAGTTCTCTGGCCTCCATAAGCCAATTTGATTGGGAACATACTTGCAGAAGACTGGTAGAGTAAGAACTTTGGTCAGTGCTCAAAAGGGTGAGCAAGGTGTCAAGGGAAGTGTAGATTTGTCCTGCTTGAACCCTGGACTAACTGCAGGCCAGCAAATGCAGAAAAGAAAAACACATAATTAAGAAAGAAAAAAAGTAATAATTCTATCTAAGATCTAATAGAATTCAGTGCGATTTTTTTTTCCAAGTGGTCTTGTTTAACAAATATAAATGGCTTTTCTGTGTCTTTAAAAAATAAATTTTGTAGGAATATGAAAACAGTCACATTAAATTGTCTAGCCCAGTGTCCCCAACTACAGGCAGTAGCAGAAGACTACCTTAAGACAAAACATGGTGATGCTTTCTCCAAATACAGTGTCTGTACTCAGTAGCTAGGAATTCACAGAACTGGAGGTATCCTCTGTTTAGTACCTCTGTGTGGATTTGCGTTTTGTAGGTTAGTCCAATAACTGTTTCTTTGAAACTATATAAACTTTAGCAATCATAGTGTTCTGTATTAAGAATTTCTGCAGGTTGTATTATATAAAAAATATCGATTCTGCTGCCTTCTAGCTTTTGGGTAGTTCTTGTACTAGAAGCAGTGGGCAGTTGATCAGTCTCCAGTTTCTCCATTCAACTCACGACACTGGAGATGTCTGTTCTCGCTCCTATCCCATTTAGAGTGAAGAGACCTAGTCCTATTAGTTGATATTCACACCAAATCCATTCCATGCAGTACATCATAGTAGCCTGTATGACCTGGCCTTTGAAAACCAGCGAAGTCATGGAGCTTAAAAATTGTATATAGGATTTGTAAGTACAATTTTAATGACTATTTTTTTTTAATATATGTATCTAGATAGGTTGATATTAAGATCAGATGTCTAATTGTTCTGAGCTTGTGTGCACGTGCATGAAATAGAAGGGTTGTCAATGACTTGAGCTTTGTCTTAAGCTGCAGTTCACAGTTATGTAGACGTAGTGTTTTCTAAATTAAAGTCCATTTTTAAATGACGCACTCAGTAGAATTTCTACTTTTAGGAGATCATTTGTGCAGTTGGATACCTGTTGCCATCAGGGAATAGCAGTTTCGCCTGAATTTCTTAACTACTCCGGTCGCTTCTAGTTCCTTCTACCCCCTCTCATGTCCACGTAGCATCTTTCTGCTTATTTTACACTTTAGTGGCCATAGTGATGTCTTTGTCTAATTTGTCTAGCCAAGGTAGCTCTTTTTTCAGTTTATGTTATACATACACCTTTAGCGTGTTTGGTCTTTTCTGTTGCTTTCTCAAAACCTGTCAGTTTCTGCATTAACCAGGCGGACACACAGTCCTCCTGCATCAGTCCTCCAGCGTGGTGCTGAGGTGGACGGTATCATTGTTTGTCGTCGTTGCAGGAAATTGCTGTAGCTGCAGCCCAGTGCTGTATTACACTGCAATGGCGCCCAGCCTTCTACTTAGCCCCTTCCTTGAGGCTTATGTAGATATTTTGCTCTTTGTGAGATTTTCCGTTACCTGTGAGTTCTCCGGGTTATTGTCCTTGGTATGTTCAGTAAGGAACCGTGCATTTTCTGCTGCAGCATCTTCTCTGATGTGGTGCTGATGTCCTTTGAGAAATTATTCTGCAGTAGAAACGTAGAAAAGGACCAGTCCATTGTATCTCATTTCTGCCATCAATTGGAAGTCCACTTGAAGAATGGCAAAGAGAAGGAGGAGAGAGGTGTCATCTGATGTGACAGGAGGTTTGCTCAGGAAGGGAAGAAAATAGAATTGGTGGCGTGAGAAAGTGAACAGTAGATGGTAGCGATACGGACTTGGCAGCAGCTGTGGAGGAGCCTGCGGTGCTCCAGTGCGTTCAGCTTTGGGAAGGGCTCGCCAGGGCCGCGATGGAGCACGGCTGACACAGAAGTGGCAGGGACGTGCAGGCTTCTTGGGGCCAGTACTGCGAGCAGTACAGTTGCCTTGGTGCTGTTAGCTGTGCCTTCCCTGTGTGTGGTTCTGCTTGGTCTCCCAGCTGCTCTGCGTGCAGCAGCTCGTCATCTTCTCAGCGCTGGGAGAGTGTTCCCTCTTTGACCCACAGGCCATAGCCTCAGCTGGAGACACCCAGTGTTCTTCCTCATCTCCTACACCTAGCAGTGTTCTTGCCCTTTGTCCAGTGAAACTGTGGGAGTCTTGCAGAGTAATGTATGTGTATGAGATCACAAGGGGAAAGCCAGGATAGATCTGTGGGTGAGGACAGAGTTACATTAGATAGGCAGGTCTGGGATGCAGGACTTCCTAGGAAGGATGATGCATCAGTGCTGTTTTGCACTGCAGCGTTCACCATGGATGATATTTATTCAGGAGAGATCCCATTTCTCCACTAAGATAACATGAGAAACAGGGGAAGAGACAAATCATAACCCATAGCCACTGGTACCTCACAGATCTCATCCTTCAAAAGATATACTAGCATTGTGATACTTTCCAATATTTAGATCAGCATTGTGAAAAATAGTGTGAAACTTTGACACGTCTTCTCTTGCATATGTGTTTGAAAGAGAAAGAATCTTTTGAGAAGGTGCTGCTCATTTTCTGTTAGATATGTTTAGGAAGACAAAGCATTTATGTCTTTATATGCTGGAAGTCTGGTGGACTCGCAACAGGTCGATGGCACTTGCCTTGGAGTGGTATTTTAGCTACAGACAGTACAAGAGATAGGGGTATGAGAAGAGAAGAAATGAGATAGGCCAAAGGCTAGGATTGAATATATTGTCTACAATATTTCTTTGTTTGCTTGAGCAGTCTCCTTTTCCTCCATTTCATCCTTTCCTACATTTCTCTATTTTAATGTCTAACAAAGGGAAATGAAGAAAGTTCAAAGATGTCAAACCTAGGTCAAGAGTCAGTTTGGCTTGCTGGCCTTGTTTGCCATCCTTGCTGTGTTCTTTGTAGAATCAGAAAAGCGGACCTGCAGTTTGAGCCTTGTGGCCAGTCTCCAGGAGGGAAGAACAGGAGGTGACTGTGCCCAGGATCCTGTCTCTTCTGAATGGCTGTCAAATGACCCAGGATGATGGGCAGGCGACAACAGGTCGTCCCTCTGCTGGAAGAAGGCCACAGTTTGTGGATTGGCAGGCAACAGAAAGAGCTTAAATATAAGCTTGAGTGTGAAGTATTTTCTTGGTTATTTGTTTCTGCTGACTCTGCCTGGGTTAGAGGGAGGGGTGAGTGTATGGGAAAGGTCCTGGAAAGGACCTGCTTGGTCCCAGGGGTTTTCATAGTTCCATATATGTGGGAGAAAATGTTTTCAACCCTGCGCGAAGTGTGTCTTGCCTTTTTGCTGCTTCCTGCTTCGCTCTGCTCAGTGGCCATGCTTAAGACCATCATTACTACATGTAAGAAGTTTTTTACATCAATACTTGTTATCTCCACCCACTTGTCTTCCTATGCTGGTCTCTTATCTATCTGGGCCTTCCTTCTCTATCCATGTCAGTTATCACCATTGATTCTTTACTGATCATTTCATTTTTTTCATTCTCCCACTTCTTTTGTGCATCCAAGCTCGAGGACTGTCCAAGACTTGCGATGAGCAGGGTGAACTGATGATCATCAGGGCATGCTTTGGGGACCGTGAAGGATTTGAATGGTTAATTCGGAGATACAGCACTTAGCTACAGCTTAATGTTTGCAGTCAGAACAGGTAGTCCATTATGAAATGTAGCAGTCAGGACATTGTGCAGGACCAGCTCTACTGGGTCAGATGTAGGGTGCCTCTGGGCTTACAGTGCTGTTTCTGAAGTCATAGCAGCTGCCTACAGCAGACAACAAATAGACCCAGCATTTGTGTTGACTGCTTCTGCCAGGTGCCTTCACAGACTCTTATCTGTTGACAGCAGTTCAGAATCTCTGAATCAAATATGGTTTTCATGTATTTAGGAACACTCCACTCACCTCTTCCAACTGCTTGTCAAGCCTTCCTTTGAGCCCATGTGGACTTTTAGCTTCTGCAGCATCCTTTGGAAGAGGGTTCCAAGGCTGACTATCTCTATGTGATGACCAGCTCCTTTTGATGTCTAGGCCCTAGGTTATGTACGAGAAGGGGCAGTGAACAGTTGGTCCCCGTCTGCCCTCTCCAGGCTACTTGTGGTTTTGCAGAGCTCTTGCAAATGCCCCCCTAGATTGCCTTGGACCATCTGTGCCTAGTTTGAAGAGTCTTGGTGTACTTAATATTATTTATGTGGGTACTGCTCAATATCTTAATCACCTTTTTTTTATATATGACAGCTGGATTACTTTTTTTCCCCATGTGAATTACTTTATATGTAGTGATACTCAATTTCATCTACCACTTAATTACACAGACAGTCTCATAAAGTCCTTCTGCAGTTCTTTGAAGCTGGCCTTCATCCTTGATACCTTGAATAACAGCATCATCAACAGATTTTCTCACTTCCTTGCTTTCTCCAGATTGGTTATGGATATGTTGAACAGCTCAGGACCTAGCAGAGCTCCACGTATGCTTTTCTTCTATTGTCAATACCATTTGTTTTTACTGTTTCTTGTCTTTTAGCCAATTATCTCTCCATAATGGATGCTAATGGCTCCATGATTTCCTCAAAAGTCTTTGGAGAGAGACTTTCAGAAGACTTCTGTGTATGAATATTCTTTCTTACGTATCGGTTCAATGAAAATAGTTTGTCTGTGAATATGTGTGTATTTTCATAAGTATATAGGCATATATAATACATATGTTGATAATTCTTAGAATGGAGCTAAGCTTTTCTCCCTGTTTTGAGTTATATTTTATAAATGAGAATTTTTTTACTTGTGTTCTTCCTTGTCAATTGTAAAATTTTAGGACTTAGATTTGAGTTTATTGTGTGTTTTACAGAGCATTAAGCTTGTGGTTTGATCCCTAATGTCTGTTGCTGGATTCAACATAAATGCCAGAACTTTAGAATCCCTAAAGGGAGAGACTTGATCAAAGAGATGAGCTTTGCTTGAAGGATTTCTTTGACTTTATAAACTTACACTTCTCTCCAGTGTAAGTGAAAGAGAGGGCTCAGTGCAAAGTGCTTTGCCACAGTTTTTCATGATTTACCTCTGCTTGCTACAATGTGCCTTTTGATCGAAGAAGCCTGCTGGCCAGTGCAGAGGCTGGAGCACTGGAGACATGCTCTTGCTTGCGGCTTTGGTTAGCAGGTGGACCACACCATCTCTGGCTGCATGTAGCCACCAGGGAACTTTTTGTTCAGTCTTAAGGTAGAACTTCCTCCTGTCAGCTGTTCTGGGTATGTTATTGACCATGCAGTGTTTTCCCACTTCCTGCCCATTCTGTCCCTGGGTTCCTCTTTCTGATGGCTAGGAAATACCAGGCCAAAGCTTTTTGGCCGAGTGTTACTACTTAGTGCTTATCAGGTGGCCTAGATTGGGAACTTGCCTGAGCTAGTGTTGTTACCTACAAATATCTTTTCTACTGAGGAAGCAGTGACCAAACTGGTACTTCTTTCTGTGTTGCTTCTTCCCTAGCGTCCTGGGATGCCATCAGGAGCACGAATGCCCCATCAGGGGACTCCCATGGGTCCTCCAGGCCCCCCATATGTTGGAAGTCCCTCAGTGCGACCAGGGATGCCCCAGACTGTGATGGAAACAACGAGAAAACGCACTGCACCCCAGCAGGTACAGCAGCAGCAGGTGCAGCAGCAAGTGCAGCAGCAGCAGCAAGCCACTCAGAACCGAACCAGGAGGTGAGTGTTCCAGAAAGGAAACATGGGAGGACAATTTGAGGAAAAAAAGCTGGTCTGTTTATCAATAGGTAATGCTTTTTAGTTTGAGTGAGACAAACAGAAAGGTTTATAGATTGTCAGTTTCTTAAAGGAGGAAAAAAACATTCGCAATTTTACTCTTTACTCTGTGAATGGTCTCTGAACAAACTGACCTTTACTAATGTTTGGTTTTGTAGTTTCAATGCATGTGTGTCAGGCTATCTGGCCATTGTATTCAGTCTATAAGGTACTTGCTAGTGAGCACTTCTCTTCAAATGCAGTACAGATACTATATTAATTATCTATTCTCCATAATTTCTCTGTTTTCTAACTAACTAACAAAATGGTTTGTAAACAAGACACAGTTGAAAAAGATTTTTGGTTGGTCATGTGAATACTTATTCTGGGGTTACTATGGGATAATGTCAGCAGAAGGGTCATAAAACTTAGTTTTCACAGGCTATGTGTAAAATGACTAGAGAAATTAATTGAAAATAATCTCCCAGAATTAGAAGATTTTTTTTTAAATAACTTTCTTTTAAAACTATTCTATTTTGGTACACTTCTGAACGTGCTACTCTTCAGTAACAGTTCTTTCTTTTTGCAAATGATGAGACTTCAACAGATTGAATTCCTAAGTGTGAGCCAGTTGTTGACAACTGCCATGTAGGTGGTCTGTCTTTTGCAAAATCATTGTAGATGTATATAGACTTTTGGGCAGTGTCATCAGATCTAGCTGTAAGTAAAACATGTCTCTGTAAGCTCAGTGCTTCAGGAACCCTGCTCTGTCCAGGTTCTGTGCCTTGAAACAGCAAGCCAGACTTGGGAATGCTTATATCTGAGATGCATCTGGAAAGGACCCCAATCCTGTGAGCATTAATGTAAAACTGAATGCAGAAGGAATGTATGTGGGTGCAGCATTTGAGTACAAGAGATGTGTGTGTGTCATGGAGGCTGTGCCCAACACTAGCCATAATTCACATTCCACAGCACCTCCCAGGAGATTTTCAGGAAACTGCACAAAATACTGCCTAGCCTTCAAGTATACAAGGCAGATAGAATGTAACAGACTGCTACTGTTGGATAATTAGGGTAATCTTTAAGCACTTAGCAGTTTTTTGGATCATCAAAAAAGAATAATTTGCTCTCTAAAGTTTAATGGCATAAATCAGAGAAGGAAGTAGTTTTTTCCTCAGCTGCCTTAACTTCACAGAATCACAGAATGGTTAAAGTTGGAAGACACCTCTAGAAATCTAGTGCAACCCCCCTGCTCAAGCAGGGAAACTTCACTACATTTATTTAGGAAGTGAACAGTAATCTCTGTTGTAATGAATCTAGATTATACCAGTGCTTCCTAAATACTCAGACAAGTTTCTCTGTTTCTTCTGCCTTGCCTGTCCTCCTGGCCATGTTTTGAATGCTTTCCGTTGTTCATTTCTGCCTCCCTGTTTTCTCCTGTTGAACCTAGTCTAGTTTTTCAGGCACAGCTTTTCAACACTTCAGCTCCAGTTCTGGGTTTTGTCAAGCCCTATTGTTTTTCTGCACAAAAGGGCCAAGAGGTGTAATCTGCCTTTTTTGGCAGGTTTGGTAGAGACAGAAAACAGATTAATTCTCCTTTCATTAATAGACTCTTGGAGAACTGGTTGAAATAAAATTTGTTTTATTTTGTTCTAACTGCAAGTCTTTAGGGGTGCTGCAGGTGCATATTGTTTCCCTTGGAGAAAATGTAGCTTGCTCAGAAATTGCTTTCTGCATTTTTTCTGCAGGTTCTGTGAAATGTTTGAGTGTAGATTTGATTTGGTCAGCTGTGGAATGTCTCAAAGGCTCACACCATGGAATTCTCCAGGACCATTATTCATGTACCTTTAAAAAGGGACACTATTCACCTAAGAAATGGGGTGTGATTGCTTGGATGCATTTTCTGTCCCTAAGGAGGGAATTCTAGATGTAGTTTGTACTTCCAGACACAGAGAGTGCCTCAGACTTGGCTTTTGTGGGTAAGGGAAAAAATCTGATATTTCAGGCTAGGCTTATCACTAGCAAGTGTAGGAATGGAGTAAACCACCCTGACGTGTGTTTCCAAACAGCTTCTACGTGAATGTGGCTGATAAGGGACTTCCTCTATAGAAACAGTAAGGCGTCCATCTGCCCCAACAGCAGCAGCAGGTGCCTATTTCTCCTATTTGTCTGTCACAGATGGAGTGATTCATCTCCTGCTTAAGATAAAGGCCTCACAAAATACAGAGATGAGGGAGTTAGGCCTGAATTCCCTCTTGGCCCTGTTGTTAGAGAAAGCTAGGTGACAATTTGATGGGCAGAAATGATATTTTAGAAATTGAAGATTTCAAAAGAGGGAATATTTGGAGATCTTACTGACGGTACCATTTCTTAAGCATATATACATTTGTGTGTATGTATATGAACACAGGCATGTTTCAAGAACAATACATTTATATGTGTGCTGACTTGCTGTGCATATGCACTGCAGGCACAGAGATATCTTCCCACATATGCATTCGTAAAGATGAACATGTGTAAAGGTATAGGTCCACTTACCTTTGTAAAATTACATACACAAATGTGTTTCAGTGAAATAAATGTATGTACATGGAGAGGTATATATATATATGTGTGTTTGCATACACACATGCAAATAAATAAATGCATACCCTGGATCTCTTTGAATAAGTTCACATTCAGTCCTCAGGCATTCGCCTCTTAAGTGTGCGTATGCATAGGTGTTTTACACTTCCAACCATGCATGCTGTCCTCCTACATGCTCCTTCTGTATCCATAGATGGCATATACCCATGTACTCGCATACATTGCTGCCCTGCACTGTAGACAATCCTGAGATCAAAGAACTTGCACACTTCTTTCCAAGATGCATAACAGACAGCCCTGATTTGTTCCAAGCTAACCATCTCCCCAGGCTGCTGAGAGATGGGGTCCTAGATCTGGGCATGGGTGAAACCCTTTTGCTGATGCATGCACAGCTGTGCACCAGCATGTGGAGATGTCAGGATAATTTAGCAGGTGGCCTCGTTACTCCTAGATCTGTCACCATGGTAACGTGTTTTTTTCTTTAAAAAATGTACAGTGCCAAGAGGAGGAAGATGGCTGACAAAATTCTCCCTCAGAGGGTGAGTCGCTTTCATTTCCTATTCCCTTCACAATCAGTTCAGCATTTTAGCGTAATTAAGGGGATTTTAGCAAATACTTTCACTTTTTGTTTAAAAATCTAATTAAAAAGTAAGTAGGCAGTGGGTGAAAGTCTAGAGAGCAAGGCTGGGTCTGGGGCTGGGGGCTGGGAGTGTGGAGTGCAGCTCGGCCTGTGTTGTCCTCGTGCATTGGGTTAGCTGTGCCAGCACTGCCACTTGCTGGATGGACGATGGTGCTGGGCTGTGAAGTACATGACTTAATGCTGGGGCCCTCTGGGTTGTAAAGATGTTTTAGATCAATATTTGAGGCTGGTCAAAAGCTGGTTCAGAGTTCAGCTGTGCCTGTAGAAGATGGACTCCTCCTTAGGTCTCTCTATCCCAGTAGGGCTGCCAGATACTAATTTTTGCAGTGGGACCAAAGTGAATCAGTCTAGGTATACAACAGAGTTCAAGGGGCCTGAATTGTCCAGAAAGTTATTAATTCTTCTGTTCCCTGGAGATATGTCTAGTTTTTCATGTCTCTCTGTGTTTGATCTGAACAGCTTCCTTCCCAGTGCTTAAATCTTATACTTGCTTTTCAAACATTAGATTTACTCTCCATTCTCCTTCGCTTTCATTATCCCCAGACCTTGCCTTTCCTGTGCCCTCTTAAATACAGTTCACCCATAACATGCTTGGTCCCAAAAGGCAGGTTTCCATAATCATCCCATCACACCCCAGATCCAGTTTCTTTGACCTTTGTGTTTTTTTCCTGGGCTCAGGATTTGTTTGACAGACATGGAAAGCTCTACTTCCTTTTCAAGGATACCTTCCCTCTGCTGGTGTAAACTCAAGCTTCCTGGCAATCTCCGTTCTCATCTCTGACCTTCCATAGGTACCTAGTGCCAGTCGAGTACAGAACTGAGTGCTCCTTGGTACCCCTGGCTTATCAAATCCATAATAACTCTCAAATAGGTATAACCCTATTCAGCTACATCAAAGTTTTGTATAGATACTAGCACCCTTCAGAGCCATTCCGTCACCAGATCGTCTTGCTTTTCAGTCTTTATTGCAGAGCCAGCCAAGTTATTGTAGCTGTCACAGTGATAAGGCCCCACCAATTGGAGTTGTGTCTAACTGGAGTTTCTCAGCATGGCTGAAAAGGTGATATTAATGATAGGACTTCCTGGATTAAAGGATGCCATTAGGCTGCAATCGGTATATTAGAACCTCCTGGCTGTCACCATTCATGCAATGGGAAAATGCCTTGTACATCTTGTGTCTTGTCAAGCGAAACATTTGCACTGGTGGTAGGGAGTGCTTGCAAAGTCTAGAGCTTTCCAGAGCAACTTCAAGAGCACTTTGCAGCCAGTCAGCATCAAAGACTTTTGCAGACTTGTGCATGTGTCTTCTCCAAACTGTGAAGTGGTGTGGGGAGGATATTTAAATACATTTTAGCCTTGAAAACTTTCTTATAGCATAATGTAAAGGAAGTGAGTTCCCAGTGTTATTTACTGATAGACAGTCAGGCAATTGGCCAGATAATCTACCAGTAGACCTGCAGGCTTCCTACTCAAGTCTGTGCTATGGTGCTGCTTGTATAAGGTCACTCAGCTGCTTTAGTTTAGCTTTTTGAGCAGAGTGTAATTTTGCCCAGATTTAATTATACAAGAACAGTTCAGCCAACTATTACATGTAGGAAGATAGAATTATAAACACTGTGGTACCTCCAGTCCAGTTCCTGCTATCACAAAGACCGTGTCATACAGTTACTGCCTCAAACTAGTTAGGTTCCTTAGTCCTGAATTATTTTAGATGTGACAGCTCTGTTCGTTGTTTTCCCTAATCAAGTGCTTTTAGTTTACCAAGAGCGGCTCCCTGCACTTCTAATCCTCCACAGAGCTTCATTATACCTATCCCAGGTTAAATTCACATCTTTTGAACCTCTTTAAATTCACCTCTCACGAGGCCAGAACTATACACAGTATAGCGGATTATAAATCTCACCAGTGCTTGAATAGCATTAGTGTATTTTTGTTTCTACTGGAAATAGCTTATGTGATGCATATTGTGATTTTTTTTTAACTTATGCCCACATTGATATGACATATGCTAAGTCCATGACTGACTAAAATTCCTGGATATTTCTGATTTCTGTTGTTTGCAACTGATGAATTCCCATATTCTAGCAAAAATGTTGGTATAGATACTGAGGCATGTGACCTTGTGCTTTATATTGTTAAATTTCATCCCATTTCTACTGTACAATTATTGGCTTCTTTGCATTCTCTGTACTTGTATTGACAATGTCACCCAAATATGTCACTATTAAGTTTTATTAATAAACTTCATCTTTTTTGCGCTTGAGCTATTAATCAAAATGGCATCAGTTTCAAGATCCATCCACATTCCTGCTTAATAACTCCTTTTCTGTGCAATCTATTGTTGTTCCTCTTTATCCAGTTCTTTAAAACAGTGTTATTTTTCTAATCTACATTTCTCAGTCTTGTTTCCCTTTATGATGATGGCAAATGCTTTACTTAAATGCAAATAGATTAGATCTACTGCATACCTTTTGCCTAAAGTACAGTTTAATTAAAGAAAGAGAATTGCTTAAGCACAGAAGGACATACTGTAACTTAAGAAGGCTTGGAATTTGTTCAAAATTGACTCCAGTTCTGTGCCTCATGCTGTGTTGTGCTGTTTTTCTTATTTTGGATCATTTCCTTCTAATCCACCCCTGGTTTCCTGTCTTCTCATCTTCACTGCTCACTGAAACACTCGTTCAATCTCTGAAAAGTTCATTAGCATCTTCATTCACACCTGGAGACCCAGATCTCCTGAACTTACCTTTGCAGCTGAAGGCTGGCAGTTTTGCATCTGCTTGGACTTCATGCCACAAACATGACCAGTAACATGACCAGACTTCAAGCTCTTTTCTTTTAATTCTGAGTCATTACGTTTCTTCTTGGGTGCCATTACTGTCACCTGCCCTGCAAAGTCTCATAAAGACTTCTTGCCCATCTGTACTGCTTTTGCACAGCCCTCCTCTCCTTTTCATCCTCTCTTCTTCATTCTCCTATATAAACATAGTCAACCAACTACCAGTCAACTGCTACTGCTGTGCGCTGACCGCTACATGGGGTTTCTCTGTGATGCTCCATATCCTGATACCTACTCTGTTATTGTTTGGTTGCTGCGTGGCTGTCCTCCAGCTTCTTCTCCTGAGCCGCACAGAGGAGGGCCGGAGTTGGCTCTGCTGTTGGCTAACAAGAAATAAGTGATTGGTGATGTGTTAATAAACAGTGGCAGCCTTGGCTGTAGCAACCATGAAATAGCTGAGTTCGAGAGTAGCAGAGTGCACAACCTGGACCATGAACAAACGGTGCATGACCAACCTGATTGTTTTCTATAATAAGATGACTGGGTTTGCAGGAAGAGAGAGCAGCAGATGCCACGTGGCTTTAGCAAAGTTTTCAACACTGGTCCGCATAATATCTTTGTATCCAAATGCAACATTATAGTCTGGGAGAAGGTGAACAAGCAATTGTATAAAAAGCAGGTTGCATGATTGGGCTTAGGACCCATTAGTAGCTAATGGGTTGTGCTCCAGCCGAAGTCCAGTGACAACTGGAGTGTTGCAGGGATCTGCTCTGGGCCCTCTTCTCTTTAGCACCTTTATCCATGACCTGGAGGAGGCAACGGGGTGCTTGCTCATAAAATGTGCAGATGACACCTAATCAGGAGGGACCAGTCAATGTGGTCACGGGAACAGCTCGTGTATGCACTGAGGAGCAGCTGTGCTGCAAAGGCGCTGGGGTCCTGGTGGGCAGTAAGCTGAGCACGAGCCAGCAGTGTGTCCTGGAAGCCTAGATGACTACAAGCGTTCTGGGCTATGGGAACAGGAGCACAACCAGGAGACTGAAGAGAGCAATTATCCTTCCTCACATGGCAGTCATTAGCTCATATCTACAACACTGTGTCCAGTTTTGTGGCCACCAGTACAAGGAAGACATTGACTGCTGGTTCAACGGAGGTCCTCAAGATGACCAGAGGGCTGGAGCAGCACTGACTCTATGAGGAGAAGCTATGAGGAGCCAAGCTTGTTCCTCCTGGAGAAAGGAAACCTTTGAGGAGACCTAGTAACAGCCTGCCTGTTGTCAAGGAGCTAAAGCCAGGCTCTTTACAGAGATGCATGGCAGAAGAATGGGAGGCAGTGGCATAAATTGAAACACAAAAGGTGCTGACTTCTTATAAGGAGAAACTTTTTCACAACAGTACAGTGAAGCGTTGGAACCCACAGAGGCTGTGGGATTGCCCCCTTGCATGTTTTCAGAAGCTAGCTGGATAAACACCTGAGCAACTGACCTCAGAATTGATCCTGCCTTGAGCAGCATGTTGGATTTGAGCCTCCCAAGTTCCTTCCAATCTACATTACATGTGACCTAACTTCCATGCTGTAGAGCATGTGTAGCAAAACTGTCTGGAGTATATTGCTTTTGTATACTGCGTGGCACCCTGCTCTTGAATCCCTGCATGCTTCAGAAGACTGGCTTGGCTCAGAGGTGCTGCCCTGCCTGTGCATCGCAGTCCTGATCCATAGAAGTGACCTAAAGCTTTTTTTTTCCTTCCATATAATTAAGTACTTAAGCACAAACATTATAGAGCTTAGCAAATTATATGTATTGCTTATGTATATATCTGGTTTAGACTGAATTGCTTGTTACTGGTTGGTGCCTTGTCTGATTGGTGAAACACTTGCTTGAATGCAGCTTGTAGTATTGCAGAAGGTCTAGTATTTTGAATAGTATTGGCATGTGGCCATGACATTCAGAAAGATGGACACTTCAGTTGTTTTTGCCGTGTTATTGGACAAATTTGCATGGGAGGCCTCTGTGGCAGGATTAGAAATCCTTCTCTGAAACATTGCCTCTCAGAGATCCAGACTCACTAGGTAGTGTAGAGTCAAACTTTTAAGGAACGACAACTCTCAGATGTTCTTTTTTTGACCTCAAATGTAGTAACATTTTTGTCAGCAAACTTTAGGCTCAAGTTTATAAGCAAGAAAGTTGTTTTTCAGCACAGCTGCTGATAAGCTAGACTTCAGTCACTGTTGTTTGTGGTATATAACTGCTGGCTTCTGAACACTATTTTTGAAATGGCCAGGTTATGATCACCTGCTGCAGGTAATATAAAACTGGCTTGTGATCTAACTGAGCTTTTCAGAGTTGGGAGAACAAAGAGAACTGGCTTGTGTTGCTTCTTCTGAAGATAGTAATAGACTAGCCTAATTCTAAGAAAGCTGCCAAATTGCTAGTGCTTCATAATCAGTTCTCTTTTTTTTTTTTTCCGCAAAATTTCTGAGAATGCTGTATATGGTATGTCCTGCTTAAGTAGAAAATGGAGAATGCAGTTCCAGTTGTTATTTACTGCGTGAAATGGATCAAATTCTAGGAAAATTCTGGGCCCAGGAAAGCCAAAGTTCAATCAAAGGAGTTGAACCTAGCAGGGGATGTGCAGGGCACTAAGATGAGTTTATATATGTAAATCAACAGCAGAAGTTAAACTGAGGAAAACCTGGGCCTGCTACTTAGTGGCGCAGGGGATCCAGGGGCAAAAGACACAGAAAAGGCCAAGGTTCTCAGCATCGTCTTGGCCTCTTCTGTTTCCTGGTGAGTCCTGTCCTCAGGCCTTCCAGGTTCTAGAGCCCAGGATCAGAGTCTGTGGAAGCCAAGATACTTAGAGGGACCTTGACAGTTTGGAGAAATAGGCTGGCAGTTCTTCTCCTGGAATGGAGTAACTCCATGCAGGAAAGTCCTCAGGTCCTCATGGACAACGGCAGAGAATATGCCATTGGGGTACCCTTCTATGAAGAAGGCCAACAGCAAAATGGGATGCATAAGCATTGCCATCAAGTGGAAGAAAGTGTCTGTTCCGTGCTATGCCACACCTGTGACGCTGCAGTTGGACATTGCATTAAGCATGCAGCTCTGTGGGACCAGAAAGACAGGGACATACAGGAGTGAGGCCAGAAGAGAACCACCAAAATGACTGGGGACTGATGTACCAGGAGAGATACCACTGAGATGATGATGTACCAGAAGAGGTTGCAAGGGCTGGGTTTGTTCAGCCATGAGAAGAGAAGGTGAAGGGCAAGATCTGGGCTTCCTGGTACAAAAGAGACATGGGACTTCTAGAGAGGGTCCAGTGTAGAGTGACAAAGATGATTAAGGGCCTGGAGTGTCTGTCTTACAAGGAAGGACTAAGCAAGCTGTTTAGCCTGGCGAAGAGAAGATTGAGAGGGGGTCTTATCAACATGCACAAATACCTGAGAGGCGGATGTAAAGAGAATGGGGCCAAACTCTTCTCGGTAATGGCCAGCAACAGAAAAAGGGGTAATGGGTACAAGTTGAAACACAGTTAGTTCCATCTCCATGTGAGGAAGAACTTCTTTCTTGTGAGGGTGACAGAGCTCTAGAACAGGCTGCCCAGAGAGGTTGTGGAGTCTCCTTCTCCAAGGATCTTCCAAACCTGCCTGGATGCGACCCTGTGCCACGTGCTGTAGGTGTCCCTGCTTGAGCAGAGGGGTTGGACTCTAGAGATTCCTTCCAACCTCAACCATTCTGGGATTCTGTGACATCTCTTTGTGTCTGAGGATTGTGCCTGAGCATAACCCAGGAAGTTCAACTTGGTAGGTAATTTTGCTTTAAGAGTTATAAAAAGACTGTTCTCAGAAAGTTAGTGGCTAACATTGGTCTGTTGGAAGCGACTGTAGCTGATGCTTCTGGTATGAGATGACTACCTGGACTGTCTTAACTACAAAGACTTGTGGAGGTCAAGGAAGGCTGAATTGCATTTATATATGTCTGCAGCAGTCACTACTCCTGTCAGCTCTGAAATGCCCTCCTACTTGAGGAGACCATTTTATATTGTACTTTTCTTTTAAAAGATCATAGGATAGTGGGATATACCTGGTCACCAGGGAAGATAGTATACACATATCCCATGTCAATGAGACTGAGAGGGGTGTGTTTATCAAGTTTGCTCAGGTCTACATTTCACCAAGGGATGCTTAAAAAAAAAAACCTCACTCACCCCCCTTACAAAATAGTCCCTGAAGAGAATGAACTTCCCAGAATTTGTGATCTCTGGTGGCAGAAATTGTAAAAATGCTTACTATTTTTTTTCCTGAATGGAGGAATCAGTAACTAACCTGTTTACAATAGGAAAATTTTGGAGACCTTTGTAGTCTATTTGTGTGTATTAAGACTGTAGGAGATGCCTTTCTTGAAAGAGGGATTCTCTCCTGATACCTCTGATTTCAGGCATGCCAATGGCAACTAGGAATGAAACTCAGGAACACCTGTAGCTGCACCTTGGGCTCCGGTATTCTACTTGTGTCTCTCCTTCCGATGGATATTCTGTTGCAGTGTTTGCTGTAAAGCCAAGCTTTAGATGTAAGCCAGGTTCCCAATTGTCTTCATATTTACAGATATTAATTGTATCAAGAGGTCCATTGATCTTATTAGATAGCAGAAAACCTTCTTATCAAGCACTTTGAAAAGGAATAGAATATATTTGATTTTGTGGGAGAAGTAAAATTTTTTTTTGTGTTTGTCTCAAGACTAGGCAAGCAATCTGAAGTGTGACCTGGCCTTGAGAATTTACTGCTAATTTGTTGTAGTTTTAGTTGAGCTTGTTGTACAAGACAGGGCTGAGGATTTACTAGTAATTAAGAGTATTAAGATGTATATAACATCACTAGTGATGAAAAGTCCCCTGCAGCAGACAGATTTTTTTTCAGTAGCTGACTACACTCTGTTAAACATTTGCACCTTATTTCTGCTCTGATCTTAACAAGTTCAAGTTCTCTTTCCATTGCAGTGTATTGTCATTTTGATAGACAAGTCAACTTTTTTTTTTCTTTTCATGCAGATATGTTATGATATTCATCAGCAAAGATGAATGATCAGATGTCCTGGAACCTTGTATTTTACAGCATGGTATCCTGTTTACAATCATCTTGAGATGATTATTAATCACCTCAAGAGCTCCTCAGGACTTTTCTCAAATTTGTCAGTAGATTTCTTGCACGATGATTCTAATATTCTTGTAGTGTATATGCTGTTGACAAACATGGCAGTAATTGTACAGTCTGCAGTCCTGCGGCAGTATTTCCCTGGTCATGGTTTCAGGATCTGCAGTAGCCTGTTAGGCTACTGTGGTGTTGCTGCGTTATTGCTTCCTCCCCTAATCCTCCCCACCACCTCCCAAATCCTGTAAAGAGTCCTCTGAGAAGCAGTGAGAATCCCCATCCTGTAAATATGACTTCCATTCTTTCTGCTTGTAGAAATACCTTCAATAGATCTCATTGTTTTCTTGTTTCTTTTACCATGGTATAGTTCTATATTGCCCTGTCCTCTTCTGCATTTCCTATTCCCTTATTCTGCGCCACTTGCAGGTTATAGTTATTATGATTTAGTATTTTAAGATTAATTTATTTAAGCGCAAGGACTTACATATATAACTCTTCTTTATGTCTTGCATCTTATTTGTTTCCTTGCTGCTCTCCATCATGAGAATTACTTTCATTAACTTACTGACAGTCAGTTTTGGTCACTTGGATCAAAAGCTGTGTTCCTGCTAGTACTCAACAGTATAGAAAATTGCTTGGTTATTGTGCATTTTATTGTATTTGTTTGGTATGGCAATTCATCTGTCACCATGCAGCCCATCAGCAAACTTGACTATGTTTTTCTGAAGCGTTTTAACTATAACTAACTATATAGTTGCATAAAACTGAAATATAGTTTTACATATTTTATACTTTTTAACATACTTCTGTCTCTCTGTCATGCTTTCTGAAATTCTTTTTCTGAATTGGTAACGCGTCCCAGGTTTATGTTAGCAGCGTATTACCCTAGCTGAATGGGGTCTGTTGTTGGTTTGCAGAGTAATTACTGAGACAGTTTTGAAATTATGGAATGAGATTGGCCCCTATGATCAGTTTGCTGTGCTACTTGCAGGTTAGTGCTTTGCTACCAGCGCGGTCACACATCTTGGCCTCTTTAGTTTGTTGCTTACATTTCTTGTGCTAAACTTGCTAATCTTATCTACCACAATTTCACACTCAGTGCTTTATCAAGGCCTTACTCAATTACAAATAATGTAATTGAAAGTAATTTTCCTTCATCTCTGAATAATTATGTTGGCTCTTTCCTGTGTCTTCCACAGTATGTCTAAAGCCTCAGTAAAACATTCACTCTGGTAATGTCCATATTATTCTTCTTCTTCGAAGGGTCTTAAGACCACAGAGCCTTTATTTATGATTACTTCCCACTTCTTATTACACACATGCACTTTGGGTATTTTTCATCCACAAGGACTTCTCGGGCTTATCAGAACTTTTGCTTTCAGAAGATTGTTCTCTGTTTTGGTGCCCTGTAGTATTTCTTTCTAGCTAATACTTAGTAGTGGAAAGATCTCTTGCTCATGGAATCCAGAGTGCTGTTACTACAATGAATCACATCATACAATTTTTTTTTGTAATTTACCAGTTTAACATACTTAAAAATACTGTGGGAAAGAAACTGTTGGAAGGGTGCTTAAGAACCTTCCTCAGATTTCTGGACTAAACTGTTCATGACAAATCTGCTGATCCAAGAAGAAATGATCAGACTGACTTCACCACTCTTCTCCATAAATAACGGTATCGTATAGATGCATAACCACATTTGGCTCTTTCAAAAGACAGTGTGCCCAGTGAACAGCCCAACTTGATAGACGTGTTCCTTATTGCAGTGTATGGCTACTCTCTTCTAATTTTTTATCTTTGTATTCATTGGTGTTAATGGTCTCCACAGTGCTTGGTTCAGAGGTATCCTTAAATTTACTTAAAGGATATTGTATAAGATGGCTTTTCTGTTGACTTATTCAGAGCCCCTCTTGAGAAAATACAAGTATTCGCCTATGTTACATAATTAATATACATTTCTTGTACATTTTACTTGTAATATATATTGTATATATTATATTTATTCCCAGTTGTATAGTATTAAAAAAATGACTGTGTAATTTAGTCTGTTATATGTATGGAATAATAGAAAAACATATATTGAAAGGACACTATGGATGTCTTTCAACTCCTGCTGAAAGCAGATTTATGTTACACACTAAAATGCTCAGCACATTGTCCAGCTGGGCTTTGGATTCTCCTAGGATGGACATCCCAGGGCATCCTTTGGGAGTCTGCTCCAATTTTGACTTCCAAACAAAAGTAGCAGTAGCAACAGCCTTGTATACACTGAGCTGATTTCCCCTGTTGCAGCTTGTTTCTGTTGCCTCTCATCCTGTTGCTGTACCCCTCCAGGAAGAAGCTGCCTCCATCTTCTCTTCACTGTCCCGTTAAGTGTCTGCTCACAGCAAAAGATCTTGCCCTTCTCACAACTGAACAAACCCAGCTCTCGCAGCCTCTCCTGGTGCATCATGTGCTCCATCCTCCAGTCATCTTGATGGTCCTCTGTGGCCTCACTTCTGTTATGTCACTGTCTTTATGGTCCCAGGGAAGCCCCCTCTCAACCAAGAGTCCAGATGGACAGTTCCAATTATCCATATAATTTGATGATTGAAATAGAAAATCGCTTTATTAAAATACAAGTCGATCCTTGTCATGATCTTTGCTAAATATTGAAGTAAGGCTTAACATACGTGTTTCAGAACCTCAGGTGTTCAGATGCTGCTGCTAGGTGCTTTCTGTAGGTTATTGAAGATGGCTAAAGGTCACAAAGGAGAAGTCAGGTCTTGAAATACTTGGTTGGTGCCTGGTGTGCATATACTCACAACTTTTTTAGAAAAATAGATAAGACTTACATGGAGCTATGAATATTCAAGATAGGCCAAACCATACAGCAAGAAGGAATTGTGTAGGCTGACCAGATCCTTATCACATAAACATCAAGATAGCTGATGTTCATTTAGCTATGAAGAAAACTGAAAAATAAGCTTGTCTTTTTGAGATAAGAGATACCATACAAAAAAAAATCTTTCACCATGATACTTCTCCCCTTTAAACATCCTGCATACTTAAGGGGAGATTGGGAAACAATATGAGATTTGATATGTGGCCGTAACACAAACCTACAAAAGAATACAGACGTAGGCAAGTATATGCAGTACTTCTCCCAAGTACTCTCCTCACCTAACCAGCAGCCCTTTGCAGTTCAGGGACTTACGTGCAGTTTTGTCTTTGTCAGTTAATTTTAAAGTAATTATGCTTTCTTAAATGCAGTTTAACATCCAATTTGTTTATGATTGCAATAGGAAAAGCCCTGTCACTCTCATGTCATAGGAGAGAACTTGCTCATTGTTAAGTTCAGAATAGAAACATTTATTCAAGATTACTGCTGTTTTTTATGTTCTTACTAGAAATGAAATCCTGGAACCAGTTGGATCCCAGCTGCCAACCTCCTCTTGTGCCTGGGAGTTTATGAGCTGACTGAATGTGATGTAACTCAGATGTAAATGACTGAAATGATGCTCTGCGTCCGGAGTTTTTAAGTGAGAGCAGTACAACCTGATTGATTAATTCTGTTGAAAGAAAGGAAAAATCTTCTGTGTTCTGTGGGACAGGATAGGGGCAATGTAGTACTCTGCTGAGTCTGAAGACTTGTACTCACTGCGCGGTGGAACTATTCCCTAGCGCTCTCTATTCTGCGACTGGCAGCATCTTGAGGTTCCCAGGGCAGTGCTTGGTCTTTGTGCTTTCCTCTAAAATGTTAATGTTCTTTTATTATTCTGCTAGAACCAAGACTTTGATGAAGAATACAAGTAGTTAAAAATAATAGTTTAGCGAAAGCAGCACATTTTCATGAGACAAAATCAAAGCATTTCTTTGACTTCCTGACTTCTGTTTCTGTAGTGTCAATCCTACGGCAAATAGTACGAGTATTCTAGCATCTCAAAACAAATAAATAAGGTTTAACTAGATAGGAATTTGATATTAATATTTAATATTAGATATTAATTTATATTATTAATTGTTAGATATTAATTTAAATATTAACAGTCTAAATACAGAGGTGACTGATTGTTCTTTTTCAGCCTTAGGGAAAAGAAAAAAATAGATGAGAGAAAACTAGATATATGAGGTGTACAGAGAAGGTACATAGGGAATGATTCTCTCCAGCTCTACAGGTAGGAGATGTAAACTGATGGCAGGTTCAAAACAAACAAAAGGAGTTACCTCTTCACACACTTCCTGATGAGATGCTGGAATATCATGCCAATTGCAGAGGTATAGTACCAGCATAGATGTACTGTTGAATTACAGTAGTTCTTATGTTTTTGTAGTACACAGCAGGTAGATAGGCAGAATATAATTGCAAAGCAAGATGATTTTAGTAGGGTCCCCTTAAGCTCCCTACCAATTTATATATAGAACAGCGGGCTGGATGAACAGATGTGGTCAGCTGTGGTCGGTATAGTGAGTAGCCTCCTGTACTGCAAGATCAGGTGTCAGGTGGCCATGAGTCAGTACGAAGAATCAGATAGTGTTAGTGGCTCTTTCTACAACAAAAACTGACAAATCTTGATCTATAACTGACTAGTTTTTGAGAAGGCTGGAGCTTTCCTCTGTGAAGTAAAAGAGATTCATACAAAATGTATACACAGTGCTAAAGCTGCACTCACACTAGAGAAGCTGACTTCCCTTGACCTCTTTGTCCGGTCACTCACACGTGTGTTTGTGTCTTATGAATTCAAACTGTAGACTTCTGGTTCTAAGGCAAAATCGCAATGCCAACCAGCTTTGAATTGTTACAGAGGAGATATCTTCTAACAGGTGTTTTAGTCATATAGGTGAAAGCTAGAATGAATATCTTAAAAACAGCAGATGAGTAGACTTGCTTTATAATTATTTCTAATTCATTTTTTGTTTTGCCTGCATGATTTATTCCCAGTTACAAACTGATATTTCTACATAAGGGATTATTGCCCATCACTCAGCTCAGATTTTTAGGTTGTCTTCTTTACTTCTGTCTCTTTCTTTCTCTTAATGTATTTTCTATCACCTCTTCTGCAAGCTTCTCTGGCATAGAAGAAATAAGAAAAGGATTTGTTAATAAAGATAGATTTGCTATTATTTAAAAATACCAATAATCAACCAAGATACAAATAGTAAGTAGACAGTTCTTAGTTGGTCATGTTGGAACTTACTCATGAAGGTAAGGAGTTTACCTTAGCCAAGAAGATGTATTAACAGAGGTTGCCTTCTTAAAATGCAGTTTTGACTTATGGTGGGTAGCACTTGTTTTAAAAAAACAAAAACAAGAACACTCAGCCTTTATTCCTAGCCTAGAGAGACACAGTCTTTTTTTAGATTAAATAGGACAACTGTAAAATGTTTCACATTGCCATAAACAGTAGCTCCCAGGCTGCTAAACCTCCCTTGAAAAGATCAGCAGTGATCCAGAGTTTGTGAATCCATCTGGCATCTCCCAGAGTTCATTAGTTTGAATTCCGTGCTGCAGCTTTTCAGTCATATGGTTGTACTGTGTTAGTGAGACCTGCCTCGCTAGTTGGGAACCAGAGTCTTAGGGGTAGCTCTTCTGTCTAAGGGCTGCGCAGGTGTCAGTACTATTGCTTCAGAACATGGTTGATTCTTTGCTTCCAATGCTTGGATATTCCTTGCTTCCTTCTCAGATCCGGGAGCTGGTTCCTGAGTCCCAGGCCTACATGGATCTGTTGGCTTTTGAACGCAAACTAGACCAGACCATTATGCGGAAGCGTGTGGATATTCAGGAAGCACTGAAGAGGCCAATGAAGGTATGTCATGAAAAAGCATAGGTTGAATTGGAAGAAACAAACAAACAAAAGCAAAAACACTCCGTGAGGAACCTGGGGAAGTCTTGTTGACATACATTTTGAAGCAGCCAGACAAAATTCCTACAACTAAGCAACTGGGAAACGACATGTTTGGAAGGGTGGTGCAAAACTTTAGTGGATATTAATAGCTCTTGCTTCAGAAAGCCTTTAGTAAAGGGGAAAATAGCTTCTGGATTTATAAATACTGTTCTTGAATTTTTGTATTGGAACGATTAGAAAAATAAGAAATTAGAGCAGTTTAGTGAAGATAGGTTAAATTTCCTATTAGCATTCAGTTAAAGGCTAACCTTCTGAGATAATAAAACATACAATGGGAAGAATTACATAGAGAAAAGTTGTTAAAGAGCCTGCACATTTACATAGTCTATAAAAGGGCAATTCATGTAATAAAAAGATGAGTGATATTTTCTGCGATATCTGTTATATTATGTACCGCATTTCCCTGTTCATTATATCCTACGGAAATGACCTTTTTTTTCAGTTTTCCAAATCTACTTCATTGAAATGTGCAAAAGTTTAAGTTGGAAGAGTTGGAAGTTATCTATGTCAGCCTCCTGCTCAGGACACAGTTATTCAAGGCCTTGCTGAGCTTTGAAAATTGTTAAGGATGGAGGTTACACAGACTCTCTAGGTAACCTCTTCGAATGTTTGGCCATTCTCATTGTTAAGAATGTTTTTTCTTATACGCTGCTTAACAGTCCTTGTGACTGTATTGAGTGGTCATACCCATTCATATGCCAAATCCTGTAGTATGAAAAGTTTTGTAGCAATACGTATACTGTGAAGTAAAGATGTCATTCTTGTTTGTACCATAGCAGTAGGTACCAGCCCTACTAAGGTCAAGATTCCCTTGTGTTTGTCAATGTATAGGGGTCTTACCAAGTGTTTTTTTTGCTTTGTTTTGTTTTGTTTTTTACTCCTATTTTTTTCCAATTGAAATAGATGAAGTGGAAGAAAAAAAAATAAGTTCTATATGATACCAATTTGACAGATAGGAAACTGAAGTATAGATGATCTAAATGACAAGTTAATAGTCCAGTGTTGTCATGTATAGTAGATTGGCCTCTCAGCAGGTATAATTTGTCTTAGCTTCTGAATGTGGGTAGAACACCATTATTTTATACCAGCTTGGTATAAAATGCCAAGGCACTTACAGGAACTTGGCCATGTTTAAAACTAACTGAAAATGTAGACTTGCACTCATAAATCTGCAGGAAGATGACTGTTCTCTAAGAAACTCCTCAACCGTGGAATTGAGCAATGTATGAGCTCACAGCTGTTAGCTGTGCAGTGGAGATGGCTAGGGTCTGTAAGAGGGAAAATGAAGTGAGACAGAACATTCTACAAAAAACATAACCAGATAATTCCGGCTATTTCCATTTAGGGGTCAGTGAACACATTTTAAATATCAATTACGCAGCTACTTAACATCTAAACCTGTTTCTAAAAATGATCAATGCATGTTTGTCATATGAATATCTAGCAACCAGATGTAGCAGTTGCGAAATTCACAAGGTACCACAGTAGAACTCTGCCTTGATAAACAGGCCTGTTCTGGTATTATATATTTTCATCTTATTTTAGTTGGAGTACTGGTAACATCAGTAAAAATTATCTCTGCACTTCCATCTTAAAACTCCTACCAAAGCTTGTGTTACTTTGAAATAATTTTCTTTTCAGCAATGATTCACAAACTGGGGTTGTAATCCTGGGAAAGATTTAAACTTGTCCAAGGTATGTAATAATATGTAGATCTGCTTGGAATTACCGGTTTCAATTGCAGTCATCATATTGCAGTAGCCAGGGAGAGTCTTCAGGAACCACAGGCTTAGCGTCTGGTATTGCTCAGGCCTTTGTTTTCTGTCTGAAGGATTAATTATTCTTGAGAAATTTTAGGGGAGATTGGTTTAACCATTTTTTGATTAAGGACAATGCATAAAATACGCTAGGCCTATTGATATTACCTTGGTTTTCTATAAACAGCTGTGCTGCTGAAACAGATGACAGCTGCAGGATTGCTCAGAAATCAAGGAGGAAACCTTGGATTTTTGGAGGTTGGTGGGCTTGGGGAGCAGACAGCCTTCACCACCTGCCAGCTCATTTTACCACTGTCAGCAGCCCCTTGTCAGCTGCCAAGTTTTCCAGCACAGACCATGCCTTGTCTTTTTTTCTGTCTCTTAGGTACTAATGTGCTCTCCTCTTCCTGTAACCTGCAATCTTAGACTACATCCTTCAAATGATTCTTCAGAATTTCTCTGCAGATCAGTATTAACTATATGCAATTTGTAAGAAATCCTACCCTGTTTTTATAAAAGAATCACCTATTCTTGTCCACAGATACCAGAAAGGACTTTTTCAAGAGACAGTCAGGCAGACAGGGCTATTTGAGCTTTGAACTGCAGTGGGCCTGGATATACAGATAAACCAAGTTCTGTAGCCTGAAGGAAACCAAAAACCATATGGCTCAACTCCAGACCCGGGAGTGTCATTAAAGGAGACTGAGTTAATGAAAATCCAAACAGCAAGGGCTGAGGTGGAACTTGAGAGTGGAATTTAGTTAGCTAAGAATAGACACATCCATTATAGATATTTTTATTTAAACTACTTTAAGCACGGTAGTAGTGAGTAAAACATTTGATTCATTCCTCGGAGAATATTATAGAGAAAGAGGAGATGGGGATTATTAAAGGCATTTTAAGATAGCTGAGAGCAGTGGCAGGTCTAACACAGCTGTTGGGGGTTCCTCTCTGCCAACTTGATATCTGTGGAGCAGAGTGGACTTCCTCTTCTGTGGTTGTGATGTTGGACTTGGTGCTGACATGTTTACCACTGATGATGCTTAACGTAGAGGCCGTTTCAAGAAGACTTTGCCAGGTTGACGCTCCATGAAGTTCTGGTGAACCATTATCTCTTGTGGGTAGTACTGCCCTTGGGTGAGTAACTGACAGAAGGAGAGAATGTTGGAAAGCATAGTTTTAGGTAGAGGAGATCATTATTTGACTTCATCAAAAAAATCTTTTTTAAATCTTGGGGCCAACTTTGCAATGTTTTCATTAATGACTTTGATGTCAGAATTTAGGAGGCTAATTCTAAAATGTGATAGTGAAATTTGCTGGTGACCCCCTAAATTGGGAGGCCTTGTCAGTGCTGAAGAAGATGTGGCTGTCCTACAGAAAGAA
>JAUBNY010000575.1:60478-77302 GCA_032275445.1 Crypturellus soui | reverse complement strand
CATTCAGGCTTATGATGGCCAGCTCCAAGCTGGCATCTCACTGCAGCATCTTTTTAGTGTTTGAAATGGGTTTCTGTCTTCACAAGATGCTATCTCCTTAGTAGGAGGTATTCTCTTACTCTCTGCAAACGTCAGAGCCCCTCACGTGAATATTTTGCTCTATACAAACAGGACAAGGGCACGTTACCAGCACAGGTGCCGAGCAAAATCACTAGTAAAACCTCTCTCTTCTGCCGGCGCTTGGTGTTTTGTGGTAAATACAAGTCTCAACTTATTATGCTGAAAAAGCAACCTTAGAGCTCTTGCTAATAAACTTTACTTGATTTCCAAATATGCCATTAGCATAACAATAACAAGGATTCCTTCATCTGGTTTTTGAGGTTTAGGGAATTTCTCTTTTGGATGGGAGGATCCATGCGGTTGGCGAGAAGCTGGTTTAATCATCTTCTCATCCAAGCTCACCAACAGCCAATTACACACTATTACAAAGAACATGTGTTTTGTTTGCCTTGCATACAAGAACAATAATTTTTGAGGAGGGACCAGTACGGAACAACACTGAACTGCCACAGTATTTTGCCAGTCTGTAGCTCCGTATTTCTGCTGCAAACCAATAGTTATGACACTTCCAGCACAGGCAGCAGCACTGACAGCCTGTGGGGGGTGTATCATAAGTAATTCCAAAGTTTCAGGCTGTACAGATGAACGTCATTATTCATTCTGCCATGCACAAGAGAAAAATGTAACATTTTGGAAGGGTAAAGATGGAAATTCAGTTGCCTTTCAGTAATACAGACTCTTCCCCATCTGCACTGACACATTTTATTGCCATCTAGACAGGCTAGCCCCGAGGGTACCAGCTAATGAAGACACTTGTGTGCCAGATCTCTCCAAAGATCATTCTCCTGAAGCAGAGCGATAGCATCAGCCTGGTGCAACAGGACAAAAGCACCTGGAACAGGAGGAACAGACACGCACAGAGACCAGTAACGTGTTGCAAGGTGCTGTTTAATGAGAAAGCAGATCACACAGGGGCAGAATTATACGGTGCAGATTACAAATGGGCCGCAGCCTGTGATTTGATTCGAAGTGATTCATGTAATAGCTGGGGCTGTTTCGCTCTTGCAGCTCCGCGCTGACACACAGTCCTGATCACAGCAAGAAATGCACAGAGCAAAGCACAGCATGGGCTCGCGCTAAGACTTTTATACCTTGTTAGCCCCAGAAAGAGCCTGCAAGAGGAATGTGCAATGCATGTCAACCTAATCCTTTTATATTGGAGGCTTTTAGATATCATGGCAAAGAATTACACTTTAGTCCACAGCATTAAGAACAGAGTACTTAAAGATGGGAAGGAATTAGGAAACTCATAAAGGATAACATGGGAAGAATGTAAATGAATACTTTTTTCAGAAGCTGTAGGTATTTCCAGATACTTAACCACTACAGCCCTGTATGCTCAGCCCTTCTAATGCATCTGAACCACGTATCTACGCCTGCTTTTCATTTCTGCATTTTGCTCTTGGTTGTGGTGGATTTAGCACGGCCCACAGCTCCCCACAGGGTATCCTCGTCCCCATCGGGCGCCACCATAAACACGGGAGCCCCCGGGAACACCAGCACCAGCAGGGCCACTTCCAACTTCAGGGACTCCCTCGGAGCCCACCACGCTCTGCTGCGGGAAGGTGGAGAGGATGGGGCCAGGTAAGGTCACCATCACAGGGGGTGGGTAGATGACCACGCGGGAGTCGGGGCACTGCTGCACGCAGGGCTCGTTGCAGCTGTTGGCGACAGGCTGCGGCGCAGCCACTCCGCACGGCGCCGCGGAGCCAGCCGTGCAAGGGCTCAAGGAGCAGGACATGGTTCAGGCCTGGTTAACCTGCGGCACGAAGGAACAGAGAAAACATAAGGGACATTCTTGTAAGCTGAAGGATCAAGAACCAAAATAATAAGAGTAGAGGGGAAGAAGTTGCAGGCTCAGGTTCTCAGCTACACCCATGTATACAGCGAACAGCAACACCTGGAAATGAGTCTTCATGGAAAAGCAGTATGAGCTCAGATGTCTTCAGAAGACCCAGACAGCTTCTGAGGCCAGCATTTATCAAAACCACCAGTTAACCCCCCACAAAAGCATTCATTTTCATCAAGAAGAATCTTCAGATCACTATGGTGTCACACAATACTCGCACAGGATTCACCCTGAGTTAAAATCAGCAGCACACGCACAGCTAGAAAGAGAAAATCGGAGCAAACTTACCAAATTCACAAAAGAAATAAGACAAGAGCAATGGTCAGGCAAGACACAAGGCCGAGGTTTTATACCTGTTCTGAGACCGCCTAAAGCATGAGTCACCCATGCACAAGGGCCTCATCAGATATTCAACTCGCTTCTTTAAAGGCTTAGCTTTGCTAATGAGTGTCCACTATTTCTAATGAATCGCCTTGTAATTATTGGGTTGTCCTCCCCCCTAGTCGACTTGAGTTTTACTGTCTCCCAATCCCTGCTATTTCCAAGTTTTATAGAGGGAGAGTCCACCTGGACACGTGGAAGGCACGTTGATAGGCAGCATGCTCCAGGTCTACCCTTTATAGCACATTAGAGCCCACATTCTGAAGCTGGGAATCATGATCTTATTAAAAAAAAGACAGAAAAAAATGCAGTAAGGTGTGGATTTTACAAGACCTTGTCCAACATTTTCAGGTGAGTCGCTTGTCCAACCAAAGGGCACCTAAATCCAGCATAATAACGAGCGCTCTGAAATAGAATTATCAAGGTTTTCACACAATGGGAATTAAACTGTAAGAAGATATGCAAGCTAATTGCACACCAAGATTTATCTTCCTGTACCATCCTCCCCGCATCATTACACCATTAAGATACTTGGCGTTCCTTTGGGAAAATGGCTGTGTCTTTTTATAATGGAGAATAAGGGTGTGAATTGCAACATGGGTCTATCTTGGCTTAGATCAGATAGGGATTACCCCTCAAGTCATTCCTCCAAAAGGACGGAATTACAAACAATTACTTTAATGTTAGTTGATAAGAGATAAAAAAACAAATATCTAAGTCTGATTTAACAAAACAGATTAATAATCTGTTGTCCTCAAAGTTCAAGAGTAATTGCAGGAGGAATCCATAGGGCTTCCGTCTCCACTGCTGACTGCCTGGGGTTAAAAATCACTGCAGAGTCCATTTATCCGAACATAAAGGCTAACAGCACTTGTGTTAGGCAAGCGGATGTCTCCTGAAAGCATTTCCAAAGCAAGGCGTAAACGCGCCCTCGTGTTCAACACGACCAGGGTTGTCACAGGGATGTTTAACAAGAGCTTAACAAGGGCGCTGCAACTGCCAGCCCCAGCGCTGCTGCAGGAGGCAAGGAAAGAAGGGATGAGGCAACGGCTGAAGCGTGGCCAAAGCTCCCTGCTGGGAGAGCAGGGCTGCAAGGAGATCATGCAGCAAAGAGCATCGTGTGTGAGTGCAGTTCACCAGGTTAAACAAAACTCCAGCTCTGAAAAAATACAGGGTGTAAGTACAAAAATTGTGATCTCTGTCAGGAAAAGACAGGAAAACCACCAACAAACCCAACACCTTTGAAGTCTTCCACAAAGAATGGATGTGGCTATTCTGTATTTAGTTCAAGTGCTGAGATTTTTCATAAGATTTTAACATCTTTTTGTTTCTAAGGAAAGATTTGCAAAGTCAAATTAAAAGCCCCAAACCATCCTTCCGTGTGGCCTCACAGCAGCATTTTCTCCCATATTTGAGCCCAAGACGTCCCAATTAAACAGAAGGATTCACTGCATCAATTACACATTGGCTTTGGCTCATAAGGACCTCATGCTCCAGGAAAAGTCATCTCCACCAGGCTGGCTTGGAAAGTGCATAAAGGTCATGTCAAACTCGGAGCTTCAATTACTCTTGATGTCTCCTTCTTGAACAAGAGATCAGCTCGACTGCTTTATAAACTACCCTGCTCAGTAGGGTATATTCACTATTCACTATTTCCAATATTCACTATTCAATATTCACTATTTTAACTTTGTCATGAGTACAACTATCTTTAGCTATGTGAGCTTATTCTTTCATAGAAAATAAAATTCTGGTTTTTTAAGATTGTCTCAAGCTACGAAAGTGCAGGATGAAACTTTAAGATGCCCCAGCCTTGTTGCACTGATGATGGAGACAGTCCTGCCAGGACCACACCTGGGCAGGCCCTCGCTTCCTTACGCATCAAACCAGAATAGCACTGACAGAAGCTATTAAAAGGCACCTTCATAACTTGACATCTTAATTCCTCCCAAACGCTCATTAATCTTTTATGTGAGCAAGGTTCTGAAGGAGGCATGATGATATCTCGCGTAGGGAAGAGGCTCCCTGGGGAGGAGAAAGCACAAGGCACCAGCAACACAGACACAAACCCTGTGTCAGGGTGCCCAAAGAGCAAGATATTGGGAGGGGATCAGAAAAACTTGCCCCAAAACCAAACCAACCTGCTCATTCCCAGTATTCCCCCCAGGAGACTCAATCGAATGTCATGAAGAGGGTATCTGAGCACAGGCAATGAGTGCCCCATTCCTTGCACTGATTCCCTGTTGTCTGGATGCTAAAAGAAGCTTGTGGAGGAGCTGAAAGATTTCCTTATGCAACTAATGAGGTCAATGGGATAAAACAAGGCATTTTATTAGCCCATAAAGGTTGAAAATGGAAAGAATCCACAGGGTGTGAGATGCATTTCATGCTGTGTGGGGATAACAATACCCTAATAATCACAAGGGAGTAAAATAATTACAGTCAATGAAAAAGTTATACATGAAAAAATTCCCTTCCACATCCCATTAGGATGAGATTGTCTAAGATTTTCCAAGCAGTTTAAGAGACAGTATAAAAACACACATCTCCCTGCTTCGATACAGACCTCGTCTCTTACCCTCTGCTGTGAGCTTGGTAAGTTATTGGTTTATTTCTTCTAACTATTGAAATATCCTTTTGCTGTATTTTGAATTACATCTGAATCTGGGAGAAATACTCTGACATTAAGAAATAAGGCAATAGTTCCCTGAGAGAAAAAAATATATTTCTTTATTGGCTTGTATTGTGAGATTACATGCAGGCATTTAAAGTAAGTCTGCGATTCACCTTCACATTTACAGATGTGAACTTGGAATATGTTTATCTGGCAATTTAGTTATCCATGCCTTTAATCTGCTTTGAAAATCCTGCTTTCCAACTTGCTCCTGGCTGAGGGATCGCTTATTTAGCAGCTTTGGAGTAATTAATTCTGTGAGCAGCTAAACTTCACTCTGCAAAACAGGGAATCTGCAATAGATGCTATGACACCACTGAGGACAATTTCTATACAGAATCAAAAAGTTAGCTTTTTTATACATCGTATATATAAATATATATATGCATATAAAAGCTCAGCACTCTGAATAATCCTGGATCAGGAAGCAAGTGCCAGGGACCTGCAGACGCCCAGATTCAGGAACGCTGATCACGGCTGATCTGCAGGGAGATTCTGTGTTTTAATTGGGCAGCTTAAGGTCTCAGCACTTTTCCACGCTCCACCATGCGTCCTTGGCAGGAACACCTCACAGCTTCTTTAGGGCAGAAACAGCTCCAGCCGATTCCCCTGCCACTAGGACAGCACCCGCTGCAGCCGCTCAGGTGACCAAGCAGTTCCTGGGACCCAGCTAGAAGCAGCTGGAGCCGAGAGCCTCGCAATAACCCAGCCCCGCGGTGCCTGGCTGCTGCCTGAGCCTCCCCCTCCTTGGTGCAGAGGAGCTATCTGCTTCACACCAAGGCTGGGTGAATCAGTGCTCAAAACCATGAAAAAATCACTAAGCAAGTGCAAGGCTGTGGGGTTTCTGCTGCAGAGAGCCAGAGCAGCGAGTGCAGAAGGTTTGTTCTGTAGACAAGCAGCAACCCGCTTTGCAGCCTCACAACCCTCGGCTTAGGCATCTGCCTTGTCCGATAGGCAAGACAGGGAATCCCACGGTGGTCCCTGGAGCAGTAGGGCTAAACCGTGCCCGTCTGTGATTCAGTAGCACATTGGGGTAAATGCTGAAGGGCTGGTGGCATGGGACAAGTCCCTCTCGCACTTTAACCTTCCCCCTTACCCCTTGCTTTAAGGTTGAACCTCATCCCGGGGACATGTCTCACTACGGGTACCAGTACAAGCAGCAGTGGTACATTCCCAGCGGGACAACGTGTGCCACCCCGAGCTTCTCGACGTGCCCCAAGCCCTGCGTGGTGACATGCGCGTCAGGCCCCACCAAGAGTGCTGAGCTGTGCGCGGCGCAGAGCAGCACCAGCTGCATGGAGACGCGCGTGGTGCAGGACCGCAGCACCCGCAGCACCCTGCCCACCCTCATGTGCGGCACCCGCTGCCCCGTCCCGTGCGGCCCGCAGTGCCCCCAGCTCCACCTGCAGGGCTGGGAGCAGCTGGCAGGGCCGCAGTGCACGGGCAGCTGCGCGACAGCCTGCACAGGCCAGCACTGCTCCTATCCTTACTCGTACCAGTGGTCCAAGAGCTACAGCTACGGCAGTGGGCCCTGCTAACCGCCAAGATGCCCACTGAGCAGCCAGGCAATGAAAAGCAAGACACAGAGCTGACGGGCACCAGCTGTGATGGTGACACTCACACTTCCACGGCACTCGCTGGGGACTGAGGGCACCCGGCCCTCCAGAAGCCAACCTCTTTGGTATTGCCACATTACACGCCACACTTCGTTAACGGTGCTGAGGATGCACGTTTCCCACTTGCCAGTTTGGTCCCAGAAGAGGTTCGCTGAAAGAGAAGCTGTTCTGTTAATTCTGTGCTTTGTCCCATAAGGAACCAGCAAAACTTAAACACCCGAGTGTAAGCTTTGGGAAAAGAGGCCTGGAGCACCAAGAGGAAAGGATCCTCAGTGTGAAGCAACGCACCTCACAGCACTCTCTGCTTGAACGCGCATCTCTGATGTATCAGCTGGAAGCCTGGAAATGCACACGCTATAGCCTGCATGTTTCATTCCCTACGGTATATATACAATGTCTGCCATATAATAAAGCTTCTATTGCATGAAGGTGCCTTTCTTTTGCCTTTCCCTCCAACCCATTCAGTTGTAATTCCTGTAAACCCCCCATGGCGCATGAGTCCTCCGGGAGATGAGCAGCTTCTACCCCGATGGTGCCCAACAGGAGCATCTCTTTGCAAACTGAGGTGGTTACAAGCCCGTCCACCAGGAAATCCCAATTAAGTCCACTTTCTAATTATCCAGCGTTTGTGAACGGAACTCCAGCAATTCCTAGGGCTCCATCCTGTGGCCAGGCCCGGTTCCTGGAGCAGGCAGGACCAAGGGCTCTCACGCCAGCTAAGCGCACACCCACGGTGCGCAAGCACGGCACAGAACTCCCAGTAGAGAGCAGAAATGGTTGGATTTGCAGCCCTTTTTTCTGTCAGTCATCACACGCTCCAGAATTGAAACTTTCAAACAAGTCACTTGTACAAAGACTTAACACCCTACAGGACTCCAAATTCCCTTTGATTTACACAGCAAGGTGCATTTTTAAAATAGCAAAAGGTTTGAACCTAAAACCAAAGCCGGAAGAGTGTTCTGGAACTGACAGTCACCGAGACAGAGGCCCTTGAAGCTGCCTGACTTCCCAGGAGTCAGAGGCAAGCAGGACTTACACCCACTCAAGATCACTCTAGTAGGGAAAAATAAGTAATAAACTTCTGCTCTGCACCAAGTAGCCACAGGGGGTCCCTTTAATGTGGTCGCATTAGGAGTGGGACGTTTCCCACACCCGCTCCCATCTGTTATCCCAGGGTCTAGGAACACAGCACTCGGGGACTGAGGGTGCTTCAGTGGCGTTTAGAAGTGCCTGGGCCTCTGCTTGCACCGTGCCCGGTGGCTGGGCCTCCCCTGTGGCCTCCTGCGGGTGCCAGGAGCAGCAGCAAAGCACGCACAGCCCCGAGAGCAAGACACCTAGGCGGTCAAAGCCCTGAAACGCAGAGGGACACAAGGGCAACCAGGCTCGTGCACCGGCACATGCGGGAAGGTTGGGACAGCTGCCACTGCTGATGCTGTGTGCACTTCTGGAAACACTTTCCTTTCCTACATGCATACAGAAGCGATGTCCTACACGACTATTTCAGCACATCAAGGCACTCCACATAGAGTATCTTCATTCCTGGACTTCCGATGTCCTATGGCTCTACCAGCCATATCTGGTACCCCTGAAGCAGGCGCTGTGCAGGTCTCTAGCGGACTACTGAACCACTACAAGCAGATGCACAGTTTCCTCCCTCTCCACTGCCAGTCCTGTAGCACCATCGCGTGGCAGCGCAGGTGCTTGCAGCCGGGTGCAGCTCCCTCCTCCCGGCGCTGCGCGGGTGCTCATCAGGATGCGGTGACGCAAGGCTGCAGCGCGTCCAGCCCTGGCCCACGCACTGCTGCCTCTGCAAAGCGAAGCAAGCGGCTGCTGCTGCTCTGTAGCTGCTCTCTGCAGCTCAGAGGGGCTCGGCCTCAGTGCAAGAGGCAGCATTTCATCTGTAGCTCACATTTTTCTTTTTGCATTTCGAAGGGAATCTGAGGTGTTGCATAAGCTGTTTTTGGCAATGAAAGAATGATGTGGGTGTGGGAAGGCAGAACAGCAAAGGAGTCATGTCCTGCGCTGTTGAAACTGCAAGCGGCTGCGCCGATGACAAACGCCGGCTTGCGAACACGGAGATAAAGTGTTGCAACACGCGTCAGCCGGGGAGATGTGGAAGGGCAGGTATGTGATGGGAGGACTCCCACACGCCGCGGACAGCCTGCCCGCAACTAAAAGAAGCTCTGAAGAAATGGGTCAGCTTTAAAAAGCAAGCGGTGGTGGACTTATCAAATGTTAATACTGCTATTACTGCAGAGGCCAAACACCACGTCTCCCTTGCCCATCCAGATCGTCTATCTTGTGACATCCCTTATCTGGGATGTGCCAGCTCCAGCGCAGAGGGACCTGGTGTCCGAGTGGAGCTGCTGGGAACCTGCACTTGGCTGCTTGAGCCACCAGGTTATACAAGTGCCCTTCCTATCGCTGCCCTGGCCTTGTGCTGTGGGAGGTTACAAGCTGCCAGATGCTCTGAAAGGAGAAGATACTGTTTCAGAGGCTGCATTCAGGGATGTATAAAAAATCTTTGCACTAGAAGAAGAAATAAGGTTTACTACAGCTTCCAAAGATATCATTTCTCCCTCTATCCTAAAATGCCTTCACCTTCCACCTGGGATTAGGTTCTGGTAAGGGTGCTGAGGCTCAGCCTGCGCTGCTGGACTGCTTTGCGTGAAGGAGGAACCTCGAGGGGCTCCTGCCTCGACAGGAGTTTGAGACACCTTCCACGCGAGGGTTTCTCTGTCCTGTAAAACACATCTGCCCGTTTTGCTGGTTCGCCGTTCTCTATTGCCATGCTAATGCCGTAACTAAGAATCACCTCCTGGTTCAGGGGAGATCTTGCACACTCCTTTACAAACCCGCATGCTTCAATGACACCACGCTCCCCTTCCCTGCTTCAAAGCCCATGTTAATTCTGATGGTGGCTGGGTCCTAACTCAGAGTGGCTTCCTGTCAGTGAGCGCTCACTGGGGTCCTTGGAAACGTGTCTCTGGGGTGGTGGCAATCCTCGCTTCGCCTGCCCTTCCCTTCCCATCAAACCAGCTAATCTGGATCCCAGGTGAAGCCATTGGGGAGTTCCCAAGAAAAATAAATTAACCGTCGGATATGACCACTGATGATAATGAATGGAGCAATTAAGACTTTCCATTCGATGACTATAATTTTAATGGGCTGGTGCAAACCACTTTAATATGCGGAGGAAGCGTCATCAGTGTCACAGGTAGAACTGAGCGGATGACCCACTAAAGAGCTGGGTGGATCATAAAAATAGGAAGCAATGCAGTCGGACTTGTTGAATGACGAGCAGCTCTGCTGCCTGCCCAGGCTGTGTCCTGGGCATGTCACTGACACCAGGGACCACAGTGGACAGTAAAATGAGCCCGGCCATGACGCACTATTGGCACTGGGTGACACACAGCATGTTCTTCATGCAAACCTTCCTGGAATCCCAGAAATGTCCCTATTCCCCGTTAGGGAGGAGACAAGGAGAAAAAATGCCTGCTGCCAAAGAGGTCTTGTTGGTAGCGACCTGGTAAGGCTGCAGCAAGCATCACCTTGGTACCACCTTGCTTCTGCCTGAACCCAAACCCACGGGGTGCTGAGACCAGGCCCTGCAAACTCCTCTTGAAAGCAAGGAAAGTCCCCTGACATTTAGCACAGCTGACAATGCAACAGGACACGACTTTTGGGCTCTTGTCTCCTTTACAGATCTTTCAGAAGACCTTAAAAATGTTCAGTTACTGAGGACACAAACAGCCTGCCTGGGCTTGCTGGGATACAAAGCATTTGTCTCTTACTGTGTAAATAATCTGTGAACACGGGAAGGACCCAGCCTCGCTCACTGTCACAACCCAGAAATAGCCCCATCAAAACCAAGGCCTTAAAAAGAAGCCGCTTGCGCAAGGCGGGTGTCCAATGCCAGGGCTGCACAGCTGGCCAGCGCCAGGCCCTGGCCACAACTGTCCTGTCCCACGTCATGTTTCAGAAACACGGGAGCCAGATGAAGTAGTCACCTCCAACCCAAGCCCCACTGTCATCTGGCAAACCACGTTTTCTTGTATCATCAGCGCAGGAAGCCGAGCTCAGGACATGGTGCCTGTGGGTTCGGTTCCATCACCGAAGCATCCAGGCTGTCATTCCCACCTCTATCTCACTTCCCATCTGCAAATGGAAGGAAATGGCCCTTCCTCCCCTGCATAACATGGCAGCGATATTCTCGGGGCTCTGCCATTCTGGTCATCACATTTAATATGTGAAGAAGTGCAATACCTGCAATACCTTGCAATTACCAATAGGTAATGGGCTCTTTAGATTGGAACTAAACCACGTGGGCCAAAAACTGACATATAAAAGCACAGGTAGTGTCTTGCCTCTTTCATTTTGCTTTATCCATCTGCTGCTGTTGCACCTAAGAATACTTCCTTCTAGACTGGGGAAGACATATGCCAGAGCAAGCAATAATGTCTCACCGCTGTTTTTTTTTTATGAAGCAAGGAATATATATTATCTACAAAAACAGAAAGCATTTGAAGGAATCAGTTATTTAGTACCCAGCCTATCTCAGGTACGTTAGTGTCCGAACACGCACCCAACTTCGGCAGTTTTTACAGGGAGCAGTCAGGAACACTGATATTTTTTTCTGTTTTACTTTCAGTGAAGTAACCTCTGTGAAATACTGTGATTGAAAGCTGCACAAAGCTGTACCAGTGTGAGCTTCACCTTAAGTAGTGCTGGACAGGTGTTGCTGTTCCTGGCAAAACAGGCCCAAGTCTTCCTATTTCAGCCAGACCAAATACCCCGGGTAGCACCAGTAATTCCCCAGGGAGCTCTGGAAGAATGAGGAACCAGGATCGGGGGGAAGGAAATCAAAAGCAGGGTGTGCCCATAGCTTTAATGTAAGTGGTAAACTGCAGTGACCAGATAAAAGTGAAACCAGGAAAGGAACCCACAGCTGGGCAAACAACTGCTGAAACACCAAGTCATTATATATGTTAAGCACTGGGGAAAGTCACCCTTGCAGAAAGAGACGCAGCTGTGATCATGGATAGTTGTGCAGAGGAATGAGGGCACAAGGGAAACTTCTCGGTGGATGGAGGTGAGGGAAGCACTGGCACTGAGGATGGCCAAGGTTTGAAAGCCTTGATCCCCAAAGCAGACGCAGAATCCAAGAGCTGGAAGGAGAAACATTTCCAGATTATAAGTAATCCTTCCCTTCCGGTTCCTGCACCCAGCCGACACGAAGGATTAGGCAGGTTGTGCCCTGTTTTAACAGCTGAGGAGTGAGGAAATAGCCATAAGGAAACACTACAGGAAGGAGAAGAGGGGTTTTCTGCTCACCTTCTCAGGACCAGGGAGTTGGATGCACCTGCCGGCCCAAGCAGAGGCTTGGCCATTGCAGGGCAGTGGTAGAGGAGGAGGTAGGAGGTGTGTGTAGCGCTCCATGCCCATCCCGATGGCACAAAGCGGCCTATAGACCCCACAGGGCCTTGCTGTATGCCATGGAGCACAGCTGGGCATTGCAAGTGTTTTGTGCACTGAACCAAGACATTAAATGCTTCTTTGTACTTACTTACTAATGGAAAAACTGTGATCTTAGGAAGGAGATTATTTTCAGTGAGGAACAGAAGGCAAGTGTCCGGCATCCCACCAGCCACTGCTCCTGCCCCCTCTTCTACCATCACCCTGCAATGCGAAGAACACTGTTAGGGCAGGGGAATTCAGTACCAAAATAATCTGAGAGCTTCGGAAATGGGCTCTATGATCCAGCGGAACTGAGGGCGGTCCCGTGTGTCACCTGCCATGTGAGAGAAGTGCAGCCCTCTCCTATCACCATGCTGGATGTCAGGATCACACGTTTTCCATAACCCACGCAGCAGATACAAACAGGAGGTGCTGAGCAAACGCATCACGAGGAAACGGCCGCCTCCGTGTTCATTACACTCCACCCTCCTGAGACACCTTTGGTAGCTACCAACTCTGCTCTGTTGTGAGCAATCACTGAACAAAATACCCAATACACACAGCACTCTTTGGGTCTCTACATTAAATCTTTAAATGGAAGAGTGTGCTGCCATGCAAGTGCTGGAGAGCCCCTGTCTTTGCAGTGTGACTCCTTCTTTCATGAAGGAGGGCTTGATTAATGCCAACATCTCATTTTCTTAATGCCTCTTCACAATTCATGAATACCCGTTTTACTGCTTACAGGAACTGCTTTTACAAAGTCACAGCATGGAGCTCAGCGCTCTTACCTATCCAGGCAAGCACACAGCAGTATTTAGGGCGACAGGCTTCGTTACGCCCAGCTCGGCAGAACCTAAAATCCTAGGGCTCACCTCGTACATGTCAAAACAGGCCGAACCCCTTGCTGCTGCACACCGACTGCCCTTGATCTCAGCACAGGTAAACAAGCTGTTCTAGATATGCTAAGTACCTGCTCCAACCACAGCCTTTAATTTGGTTTTCAGACAAACAGCAAGTCCATTAACATCTATCTTGCATGCCCTACTTAGCTCCTCAGTCCGAGAACACCACAGAGGGGTTTTGACATTATCTGCGACTGGGTCTCCGTGGCACTAGGAATTATGTGGCCTCCACTGGCTGCTTCTGGGTGTAACCAGAACAGTCATACTGGAGGAATTACTGGACCAAAACTGAGTGAAAGAGTGGCAGGGAATAGAAGGTGATCTTTATTTTAGCTTTATTTGACTCTACCCACAAACAGGACGACTTGTGAATGACACCCATGTAGGGAAAGCAGTTCTGAGGGTGCTTTCTGTGTCTGTGGGTTCCTCTTGATCAGCAACAACGAATCTTTTCCTAAGAACCAGCAGTTATAGGAGGATCTTTTGCCTCAGCCTTACATTGTTCAGCCTCCGCTCCTGGGCATCCTTAGCAGAAGCGGGGGACGGCCCAGCCTGAGCCTCTCCATCCCAGAGCATGGCTTGGAAACAACACAGCTCCAGCCAGCTATAACTCACTTGGAAGACTCTTCCAGGCATCTGCACTTAGAAGATTGCCTGGAGGGGGAAGGTTTTATTCGTATAGAAGTAACCATGAGTGAACAGAAAAAAACAGAAGAGCTTTTCTCCTTTTTCAGTCTACTGTTGTGCAAGTGGACCACGTCTCGATAATGCCCTTGGCTATGGCAGGCACTGTCTATGCAAGAACATTATAAAGTGGTACCAATTCTCCCCCTCGAGGGCAAAGGCAGTTCCTCTGCCTCCCGCACGGTTCCAGAGCAGTGATGGGACAAGGCCGCCAGCTCCTGCAGCACTTCCAGGCTGCTGCCACAACCCTCTGCGGGAAGGGCAGCTCATGCCGAGGTCCCTGTGGCTCAGGATGGCAGAAGTCCCTGTCCTACCGCCCGTGCCTTGCACTACTACAAGTCTATATTAAGACCCATTTACTGCTTCTTTGGCTGTTTGGCTTTTTACTCCATTTCTCTCTTAGTCAAATCTTCCATGTATATAGATTACCCAGATTTGCAACACTTCAGGCTTGGACTCTACAGGCCGGTGTTGTCTTTTGGGGAACTTGCGCTCAAGCTCACTGAACCAGAGCTTAATGGCTGCTTTGCGACACCCGGGTAATAACGTGGGTGGCATCAAAACATGTGACACACTCCTATCAACCTGACAGTTACAACACAAAATAATAACATGGCAGAGTCACATCGCAGTGTTCAGAAATACTTATTTTAGACAAGAGATAAATGATTTATGTTCTACAAAACCTATAATTCCTGCTTTTCCTACTTGTGGAAGGCTGGTACCCTCTGTACAAGACATGTGAAAAGAAACCACTTGCTTTTATTTTTTGCTCATGAGCTCATTTGCTTTTCACCCTTTCTTCACTCTCCTCAGCATAGGTGGAGCTATCCAGTAACTTCAATATAGCTGAACACAGAAGAGGTGGTGGAAGTGAGATATCAATCAGAATGAGAAGCCTGAGATTATGCCAAGTAAGTGGGTAGCTGTGCCTGGGTTTGGCTGGTAAATAAGTTAATCACGGTTTCCTTCCAAGAGGAGGACTAGATACTATATAAAAGTTCTCACCCGCTGGTTTTACGCACTCGATTTCACTTCTTGCCACTGGTTCCTGCAGTGGGACACGGTAAGGCATTTCATGCTACTGACGAAAATTAACCTCACTGATTAGCCCAGCAATGCTAAACTGGGGATTCAATATGGCTTTGGGTCTTGCGCTCCAAAAATTTTCTTCTACAGTCAGGCTTTTTTTCCTAATGATTTGGTACGTGGGATTGCTTCATCTTATGCAATATAGGAAGAACTGGGATATAGAAAACCTGGACTTTGGAGCCTCCTGGTTTCGCTGCACATATCTGGGTTCAACACCATGCAGCACTGCTTTATACAGGCAAATCCTAAGCATTTCTGGACTATAGATTATGAAAGGGACAGGAAAACAAAGTGTTTTCACAGGTACTTAGCAAAAAGTAGAAAACAAAAGAACTGAACTAAAGAATGGAGTTCTATTTCTATTTTTTAGCCTTTCATCTACATTTAAAAGAGTACAAGTTGGAGGAACCAACTTGTCCATGGGCACATCTGGATAGCACAGCCTGTGGAACACAACCTTACTCATTAGTAGAGTTTCTGCTTGCCTGTTGGATGAGTGTAAATTACTACTGCTAGTACAAAAGGGTGCAGACCCTGGTGAGGTTAAATGCCAAACCTGGCCTCAAATTCCTCAGAACACAGGTCTCAACTTTGGACAGAGGTATGCACTGAGCCCTTGTGAATGTGAACTAGATTTCTGATGATGTGAAGTTTTGCACAGCTTGTTCTTCCAGTGCTGTTTGCTCTTCCATTGGCTGTTCCCCTTTCTTCTATTTTTCAGTAAGAAATAGAAAGTCATTGGGCCCTTTTGAAATCGAGGATAAAATGATTTAAAGAGCAATTAAGTTATTGTTATGCAAAGGATGACTCGTGTTCTTACGTTTTCTTGTATGACATGGAATGTCAGCACCTGTCCCTGAGCCCTGCAACCCTTTTGAAACTCCAAGCCCACATTTGGATACAGGTAATTCTGGAATGCCGCTGCCTTGTGTACCTCTCCCAGTGGTATGCCATTCTGGCACTTGCTGCAAGAAGGAACAATTAAGGAATGATTATGGTTGTAACCATCTTAGCAAAAGGACCGGTTAGGGTGGACAGAACAGCCTAGCCCCAGAGAACAGCGGACCAAGGGCTGTGGAATGAGATTACAACTTTCCAGGCTGTTCCAGGTAACTGTTTTAGAGCTAGATATTCCTGAGGCTGAGAATACCCTTTTACCTTAGCCAGCTGAGATGGCTGGAAGACAGAAAGGGGAGGTAAGACATTTCCTTTTATCAACCTGTTTTTGGGAAGACATGGAGGACAAACTAACACATACATTCCTGCCTTGAGTTTGCTATAAAGTCTCTTTTCCTTTCTCTTCAAGGGCCTCAAGCCCTGTGCCGATGGGCTCCCATCAACAGAAGGGTGACGGCCAAGGGATCCCAGGGCAGTCTGGTGGATGCCACTGCAGCGGTGGAAGAGGAGGATCATGCCATGGTGGTGGCGGAGGAGGATCTTGCCATAGCAGTGGGGAAGGAGGATCTGTAGGCTACCAGATGCAAGGATCATCCTGCCACACTGGAGGAGGAAGCAGCGGCGGTGGTGCTATCTATCAGACCCACATATCATCTCACTCCTTTGGAGGAGGAGGAGGTTCAGGCCACCAAAGCCAAGGATCCACCAGCAGCAGCGGAGGAGGAGGAGGAGGTGGTGGTGGTGGTGGTGGATCAGGCCACCAGGTCCACATAACATCGTCTTCCTTTGGAGGAGGAGGAGGAGGTGGTGGAGGAGGAGGAGGAGGAAGTTCAGGTCACCAGAGTCAAGGGCCCATATGTATTGGCGCTGGTGGAGGTGGTTCACATCATCAAAGCCAGGGACCCATCTGCATTGGAAGTGGTAGCAAAGGAGGAGGAGGAGGTGGAGGAGGAGGTGGTGGTGGTGGAGGTGGTTCAGGCCACCAAAGCCAAGGACCCATCTGCATTGGAGGAGGAGGAGGAGGTGGTGGTGGTGGAGGTGGTGGTGGAGGCTTAGGCCACCAAAGCCACATACCCATCTGCATTGGAGGAGGAGGAGGTGGTGGTGGTAGTGGCGGAGGGTCAGGCCACCAAAGCCAAGGACACATCTGCA
>JAUBNY010000574.1:8596-18812 GCA_032275445.1 Crypturellus soui | reverse complement strand
CCGGGCAAGCGCAGGGCATCATCCAGCCGGATCAGCCGCATCCCGATGGGATCTCCAGGAGCAGATGTGCTCCCCGGAGGCCTCCGCTTGCTAAAAGGACAAGCTGTAACAAAGGATCCGTGAAAGCTTTTCCGCGCCGGAGCTGAGGCACTAATATCGCTGTGCTCTGCGTGGGTGAGAAATTAGACAAGAGTTCCTCCGCGCTCATGGGGTTTTTTTTCCCTCCCCGCTATTCATCTTTCTCAACAATTATCTTTTATTTTGATATCTTTCTATTTAAACCCGCCGGAGCGCGCTCAGAGGCACAGGGCTCCGCACGACGGGGCCTTCGGCTCTCCGGGATGTTGGTGTCCCGGAATATTTCCCCGTGGCCCTGCTTTCCCGCGGCCTCGGATTGGGAATCCTGCTCAGGAGCGCCTCGCTTGTGGGATCCGACATCCCGGTTGTCTGGGATGGAGCAATCCGGAGCTGTTGGCTGTGGATCGGATGGTTGGGAGCAAAGCAGAGGGCAGAGCCCCGACGAGCTCGTCCCACCGGTGGCGCCGCAGCCGGAGTCCCTCTGCATCCAGGCGGTGCCCGCGGCTCCGCGCTCCCTCCGGAGCCGCTCCGGGATGCCGGGCTCGTCCCACTCTGTTCCCTGCGCTTCCCGCACGGAGCAGCTCCGGAGCAGCCGGCGGCAGCGGGAGGGTTAACGGTGCCGGCGCGCGTAGGCTCCGCGCGGCGCCGGCGGGAGCGGCGGCAAAGGAATCAAAACGACACCCGGATCGTGCCAGGATAACGCGGCCTTCCCGGCTCTGCTCCGGCTGGGATCGCATTGGGCGGGAAGCAGCGCCCGGATCAGCCTTCCTGCTCGGCCTCCCGGGGGCTTCGTAAAGCAAAAATTCACTTAATTCCCGATATTCATCAATCTTCCCCAGCCGGGGGGGCTCCTGCATCCGCCCGCCCGCTAATCCGCCGCAGCGGCGCCGGCTCCGGATTCCCGGCTTTGGGGGTGGCTCGATCGCTATCGCTCCTAAATCCGTACGAAAATGCCATGGGAAGCGCTACAAATAACCCCGATTATCCGCAGCCTCCTGGCGCTCCTCCCTGCGGAGAGCAAGCCGCGGCGCTCCCCGCCGGCCCTCCGGATCCTCCGGATCCCAAAGGCTCTGGAAAACCACCGAGATGCAGCGGACAGGAGCTGCGAGGGGCAGCGCCGCGGGACGGAGCGAGCGGAGGGGGTTAAATGGGGAGCGGGATGGGAGCGGAGCGACTCCGAGCGCTGTGGAACGCCGCGCGGCAGCGGGAATGGGAACAGGGCCCTTATCTGCGGCGCCGCCGGCCCCGCCGCCCGCCCCGCCGCGCCGCTCGCGCCCGCGTTATCTCCGCTCCCAGCTTGGAATTCAGCCCCAGTATCGGAGCGAGGCGGGAGATTAATTTTCTCCGTTTTTTGCATGGCAAAGGGAGCGGGAAGGGGGGGGCCGCTCCGCGCTCCCGGCTGCTTCATCTGCCGGAGGAGGAGGAGGCGAATATTTATCCGCGGTGGAAAGATCCTGGGATTTGGCGCGGCCAAACCCTGGGGGGCTTCTCTGTTTGGGGGGGGATGCGGGAAATGCCGGCTCTTCCCTTTCATCTGGAGGAAGCCGGGAATTTGGGCAAGACCTTCGCCTCCTTTCCTGCAAAAAACACGTTTTTTTGGGAGCTTCTTGCATATTTGGGAGATGACAACTGTGTTGATGCAAAAGCGAGATAAACCCCATGGAGTTTAAGGCGGAAAACATCCCCGGGGCTCTTGTTTTGCAGCCGAGGCTCCGGCTCCGCCGAGATCCCAAATCCCAAAGCCCACAAAGCTCCTTTGTCCCTGCGCTCCCGCCACAAAAGGTCATTGATTAATCGCTAAAAGCGACGGGAAAGCTCCAAAAAGGCTCCCGTTGTTCGGGAAGGAGCTCGCGGGGCTCCGCGGGTGAATCCGAGGCCGCGCGGAGCTGGCTCTGGATGCGCACGGATAAAGCGGGAGGCCCAACGGCAAGAGCCTGATGCCATCTGCCGGCACCCGCGGCATTCCCACCCCATTCCCGATCTCCGGGCGCTCCCGGGGCTTCCTCCCGCTCCGGCATCCTTGCACGAGCCCGCGGGGAGGAAAAGCGCCCGCGATAATTCCTGCCGCTTCCTTTTTTCTTCCCTCGCCTGGAGGCTTCGCAGGGAAAAGGTCACGGAAACCGCTCGCTCCGCGGCCTTCCCGCCGCAGGGCTCGGATTTGGGATTAAAGGATGTGAAAATAAAATGGTTTTCCTTGCTCCCAGAGCATGAAGCTGCACAACGGGGTTGCAATTCCCCACTCCAGGCTCAATTCCCTATGGAAACCCCTGTTCTGGGCTCGACTCCTTATGGAAACTCCTACCCCAGGATCAATTCCTAATGGAAACTCCTACCCCAGGCTCAATTCCCTATGGAAACCCCTGCTCCGGGTTCGATTCCTTATGGAAACCCCTGCTCTGGGCTTGATTCCTTATGGAAACCCCTGCTCTGGGCTCAATTCCTTATGGAAAACCCTGCTCCAGGCGCAATTCCCTATGGAATGGGATCGAGACGGATGGCGGGGAGGAAGATGGAGGCAGCGGGAGGGAGCAGCATCCCCGCGCGCTCCCGCCAGGAATCCGGGAATTAGCATAAATTCCATTAGCGCCTTCGCCAGGGAGACGTTCCAGGGCTTCTCCCACCTCGGGACAACATTTGGGTGGAAAACGCATCTTTTCGGGTCACTCTGCGCCCCACGGGGTCCTCTCCCAACACCAGAGGACGGCAGCAACCCCAAACGCTCCAAAAACGGGGCAAATACGGGTAATTTTGCCCATTTCCACCACAAAACGGGCAACTGTTTGCTCCGTGGAGGCTTTTCCCATGGACGGGGAATTAATTGTTATTAATTATCCCTGGGCAGCGGCGTGGAGCCGCTGCGGGCGGCGATCCGGAGCGTTTCGTGCCGCTCTCTAATTGCAAATCTCCATCCCTCCATTAGCCGCCGTTTTGCCGCTGATTTGGGAGATTTAACCGCGATTCGGCTCCCCGGAACGGCCGTGTTCAGGGCTGCGAAATAGCAAATGTCCTTGAGGGGAAAAACCGCAAAACCCACCTGAAATGTGATTGTTTTTTTTGCACCTGGGCGGCTGCCCAAACCCCAAATTTCAAGGAAAAATTGCTGGCGGTGGCGCTTTTCCAAAATGGGAGCACTTAATAAAGGACCTCGGGTGCGTGGGAATAGGTTCCTGGAAGGTTTTGTGTTTTGTGAATGGGAATGGATGAGAAATGGAGTTTTCCCTCCGGTTCCAAGAATTCAGATCCACGAATCTCTCTCCTCGGGGGCTGAAATTCGTGCGTCATCACTGCGGCGTTTTGTGCCTGCTGGTGGCCGGGTTGGGTGGCCTCGAGACCCGCGGCCGGTGGTTTTGGTCAGAAGCGAAGGCGATTTGGGGAAAAACGATGGTTTTTAATGTCTGAGAAGCACTTGGGGAGTTCGGAGGGCTGGAAGGGGCCCATCACCTCCCATGTACTGTGTGGGGGTTGCTTGTGGGGGACAAACCCCAAAGGAGCCAACAGAGACGGGGGGGGCACTCGATTTTGGGGTAATTTGGGGTCTTTCAGCATCCCCTGCCCGCTCCGTTGCTAAGCAACGCAGGCCGGGGCCCGAAGTAAAGATGGCGCCTGGGCGGCTTCCCCGCGCGGCTGTTGGGGCGCTGTCCGCCCCCGCACGAGGGAAGGGAGGGGAGATGACCACGCCCTCAGCAGGCATGGCGGCGGCCCGGCTTCACGCCGGCGGCGCGCAGAGCCAATAGGCAGCCGCGAGGGTGGGGGCAGCGGCCTGCGATTGGCCGGCCGCGGGGATTCAAACTGAAGTGCGGGGCGGTTGCGCGGGGCGGTTGCGGCCGGAGGGAGCGCGCGCCGCCGGGCCGGGCCGGCGCCTCAGGTGAGCGGCGGGACCGGGACCGGGACCGGGACCGGGACCGGGACCGGGACCGGGACCTGGTCCTGGTCCTGGTCCTGGCTATGGCTTTCGGGCGGGGGAGGCCGCCCAGCCGGTTCCCTCGTAGGATTTCCCCGCGCTGAGGGGGCGGCCGGGCCGGGCGGTGTCGGCGGGCCCCGTCGCGCTGCCCGTAGGGCAATGCACGGGCTGGAACAAGCGGCCCTTTGGCTCCCTGTGCCCCTCTGCCCTGCCAGGGAGCCCCCAGGCCCCAAGAGGGAAGGGGATGGAGCCCCAAGCCCTTCCCTTGCCCAGAGCCCGTGATGTGTGAGGCCTTGGCAGCCCTTGGTGTTGTGTAATGGTGGTGGGTGCCACTCCAGGGCACCCACCTGAGCGCCAGGGTGCTGCTTGGCACCTTGTCCTGTCCCCACTGCCACCACCTACAGCCCCAAATCGCCCCTTATCCAGCCCCTCTGCAGCCTCTTGCGCTGGAAAAGTCACTTCTGCGCTGCTGAGACGAGGACTTTTCCCTCCGTTGCCTTTCCCGCGCGGTTGTTGTTCGAGGAAAACATGCTGACTGCCCTGAATTTCAAAAGCTGTTTGCTCCGGGAGCTGCAACTTAAAATGCGGCTATATTTAAAACTGTATAAAAACTCCCAAGAATGTTGCATCTATTTTTATCTCGTGGTGCTCTGAAACCCTACAGATTTTAGTGGCCTATATAGTGCCAAGTTGCTCGTAGCCTGGGTGTGAGCCGTGTTCTGCAACCTTCCAGAAAGAAAATCGTCGTGGGGGTTTGAGCCCCTGTAATTTACTGCAGATTATTTGAAGCAATAAAGTTGTGAGCTAGACTGTGTCTTTATATTGCTGTTTGATCTATACACACGAGTTTGGTTGGCTTTATCTTGATTAAAACATAACTCTCCTGTTTGTGTATCTGCCAAAACTGGACTTTTTGATCATTAATTCCAAAACTAACGATTTTTCTTTGGGATGCAAACCTCTGCTTGCAGGTGGAAAGAAAGGATTGGGCTGGTTATTTAGGTCTGCTTTCTTGGCAGGAAAAGATGGAGATTTCGGTGCTGAATCTGCGGAATCTGTTTGACCAGCTCGTGTGCCAGGTTGACGTCCTGAGTGAACGGAACGAATATCGTAAGTGCCACCTCTGCGGGTAGCTTGGGGGGCTGCTGAGAGATGGTAACGTGCGATCCCGGTGGCTCTTACTGGAGAGCTGTGGATGAAGCTGGTGGTAGCTTGGATTCTCCTATTTTATTGTTGTTGTCCCCAATGTGATGTCTCGGGCTGAACTTCTGGGCAGGGCTGTGCTCTGCTTGCTGATTTCCTGCAGGGTCTCGTGTGTCCCAGCCCTTCTGGTTGATGCAGGGATGAAGGGCTTGGGCTGTGCTCTTGTGAACATCTAGAGCTTAGCTGTTAACCCAAGAAACCCAAGAAAATAGCTACAAAATAGCTACAAATGAGCAAGAGTTCCCTAGTGTGGCAGACTAGCTCACACACCTCTCCCATCCAGGGAGGGCCACATCGATAGACACCGGCTCTCAGCAAACAGGGCCACTGAATTTCCTCTGTGTGCTAAAGATTGAGGTGTTTTTCTCCCCAGAATTTGCTCAGTTAGCAAGGAACTTCGAAGAGTTCCGGAAAAAATCTCAGATAACGGAGCACGAGCTTGCCAAGTACAAGGATCTCCTAATGAAGACGGAAACGGAGCGAAACGCTTTGGAGGTGAAGCTGAAACACGCTCGCAACCAAGTGGACGTGGAGATCAAACGAAGGCAAAAGGCTGAAGTGGACTGCGAGAAGCTGGTGAGTGATTCTTTATTGCTGCCGGCTCATTAGGCCGCAGAGATAGCGGTTAATCTACACTGGCCTAGAGGAAAAAAAGAGCTGGCACTTGTAATAACTTCTCTTTTTAATCTGGTTTGGCTCTTTGTAGCGGCCTTTTGCTTGGACCAGGTTTTGGCCTGGAAAAAGGGCCGGCGGCCGCTGTTAGCGGCGGCGCTGCTGGTTCCTGAGCACCGACTGCTGTTGCTCTGGGCCATTAACATTCCCCTGACACGAGTTTTGGGAAGGACTATCAGGGCAGTGTCTCACATACTCGAGACTGGTTCAAACAGTAATTAAATGGGAGTCTGCACTGTGGCAGCTTCTGACACTGTCTGCCGTTACAGGAGCGTCAAATGCAGCTGATTCGAGACCTGCTCATGTGTGATGTTACGGGCAGCATCCAGCTCAGCGAGGAGCAGAAGTCGGCCCTTGCCTTTCTGAACAGGCCCCAGGTTTCTGCGGGGGGCTCGGGGAACAAGAGGTAGGCAAAGGCGCATTTTTGTCGAGGCAACGCAAGTAACAAGCATCCAGCTTTGAGGACATCTGTGATCCTGCTAACGCTGCACTCCTGAGCAGAGTTTCACTCCCTATTCCACTTTGAAATTACGACTCTTATGAGTCAGTGAGATTGTTCTGGAACCACAGCTTCCTGAAAGCCTCACTGATACATGTTTCTTTTAACTTTGATTTTTATTTTTTTTATATTTTTTTTTTATTTTTCCCTCCTTTTAGGCTGTCTACAATTGATGAATCTGGCTCAATTTTGTCAGACATCAGCTTTGACAAGACTGATGAGTCACTGGTAATGTAACGCCGAGCTCTGAAGTTTTTTTCTCAACTAGAAAACCTGAAGGGTGTGGGTAATCCGCAGGGAAGCGTTGTTTAGAGCGCTGTGGCATTAAATGGATGCTGCTGATCTGCATTTCTCGGGAGGGCTGCTGGCTAAAACGCGATGAAAGCCCCGGCCGGAGGCTGTATGACATTTACCTTGAGCTAAACGGCGTTGTGCGTTTCCCACAGGACTGGGATTCCTCTCTGGTGAAATCTGCCAGGCTGAAGAAGAGAGAAAAGCGGGTACGTCGAGTCCTCCCCTTCAGAGAGGTCCCATTGTTCGCCGCGGGTGACACAGCGTCACCATCTGTCACCTAACGGCCCCTCTATTGACTCCCGAGCTACTAACGGCGACCCGGCTTCGGAGGGACGCGCTTCCGCGGCAGCAGGGCCGCTGCGTGGATTTAGGATCCGCGTTAATTGCGATGTTGCTCGTCCGCTGCAAGCGGCTGCGCGTTCCACGTGTCTTGTTCCAGCCTGGCTTGCACCTGGCAAGAAAGTGCTGCGAGATTATTAGCAGCCACCGGATTTGGGGGAGAATTAACGTACTTTTTTCCGTTCTGTAATGGCACTTGCACGCTGACAGCACAGTAACAAATGACAATAGGTGCAGGTGAGGAAGGGCAGAAGTCGCAACGGGTGCCGTGAAAGGACTTAATGTTTCTGTGGTCCGTGTGTACAGACAATTACTCAGTCTTTGCAGTAATGCAGGATAGCACTAAAATGACGCTGTGCCTGCCCCGCTCACAAAAATGCTGCATCTTTTCAGCGCTCGTCCCGGCAGTTCATTGAAGGCCCTCCCGGACCTGTGAAGAAAACGCGTTCGATTGGCTCCACGGTGGACCAGGTACGGCGGTCCCGGTGGCCTTAAACCTTTTCCAAGACCAACAGCCTGGAAAATCCTTGTCCTGCCAGTCATCCGTGTTGCTGTCACTAACTGCAGCCTCCTTGTTGCAGGGAAATGAGTCCATAGTGGCAAAGACAACTCTCACCGTCCCCAGCGACGGTGGCCCAATTGAAGCGGTCTCCACCATCCAGACTGTGCCTTACAACCTCCGAAACCAGAGGAAGGCTGGTGGTAGGTGCCACGTTTGCCATTTGTCCCGGTTCTAGAGCAGCTAGTGAGAGGGGCGTGAGATATCCCGCAATATTAGTAACCTTTGCCGGTCCTTAGGCAGCTGCCTCTGAATTATAGGGCCTTTTCTTGGAAGCAAGAACCACCCAGGGGAGTGATTCTGCTCAGTCAAGTGTTCTCTTTCTCTTGCAGATACTCTGCAGCCTTGGAGCAGCAGCTCGAGCCTGGGCAGCCGCCAGCTGCAGCTCAAGTCGGAGAGCGACGGCCTCAGCACCCCGCAGAGCAGCGGCGGAGTGCGGCTGCACGAGTTCGTCTCCAAAACGGTAGGTCTGCGGAGCGGACGGAGCCTCCGTTAGCCTTGCTTGTTGATTAAGCAAAGGTGAAGGCTCTGGATATAGACCTGGAGCAATATTCCAGCCCTCCTCTGAGCTTGGGAGAGGCCACAGTTGTAGATCAGTGCCTTGGCACACGTGTGTCTCTGCCCTCTGAGACCCGGCCTTGCCACTGGGAAGGAATTCCTGCTGCTGTGGGATAACTCAGCCAGCCTGGAGAACGCAATTCCCAACTCATGTCCCAGGAAGTGAGACTGTGATGGCTGAAAACAAATTTAATGAGCAAGATTCCCCCAAACTGGGCTCCTGGACCACTGACCAGGGGGCAGCAGCCGTTACTGTCCAAGTTGGCACTGACGGTGCCTGTAACCTGCCTGGATCAGGGAGTGTTATTCTCCCAGCTTCCCGCTTCCTCCGGAGCGGCTGTGCTGCATTAACCTCTTCCTGCTCTCTGTGCTTTGTGTTCGTAGGTTATCAAACCGGAATCGTGCGTTCCCTGTGGAAAGCGGATCAAGTTTGGGAAGCTGTCTCTAAAATGCAGAGACTGCCGCGTGGTGACTCATCCGGAGTGTCGGGACCGCTGTCCCCTTCCCTGCATCCCCACCTTGACGGGCACTCCTGTCCGGATCGGGGAGGTGAGGCCCCGGCGAGCTCGGAACAGGGTTATTGTGGCAACGAAACCGCCTGCCTGGTGTTTGGTTAGAGCCCACTTGAGCTCCCGGCTTCCTGCGGGAGAGCTCTCCTTGCTCAGAACCACACAATAAAAACACAAACGACCTTGTAAAAGAATCCTTGAGTAACGAGGATCCGCTCGAGGAGAGCGGGGAAGCGGGTGGCTCGTGCAGGAGGGTGCTGAGCTCCGGGCAGGCAGTGCCACATTGTGCTAATGGGCGCTAAGTGCTTCTCTCTTCCTGCTTGGTGAAGAAGAAGCCGAGATTCTTGAGCTAGATGCCAGGGTGAATTCCTGGGAGAGCGTCTTCTGTGCCTTAAAGGCTAATATCAATTTTACTTTTTCCTCCCTTCTGCCTCCTAGGGGACCTTGATGGACTTCGTCCCTACGACTCATCCGATGATCCCTTCCATCATAGTGCACTGCGTTAATGAGATCGAGCAGCGAGGGCTGCGTGAGGTAAAAGCAGGAGGAGGAGCGGCGCGGTGCTAATGAAAGGGCTGTGGTGTCAGAGAAACAAATTAACCCAAAGGCTCCTTATTTATGGCGCATGCAGTCTGCTCGGGGGGTGGCTGAGCAATGCGCTCGGATGCGGAGCGCTCGGGTGCGGAGCGTGGGTTTCCTCGTGCCGTGACACCGCTCTGAGCGCGGCTTCTCGTCGCAGACCGGCCTGTACCGCGTGTCTGGCTGCGACAAGACCGTGAAGGAGCTGAAGGAGAAGTTCCTCCGAGCGAAGAGCGTCCCGTTGCTCAGCAAAGTGGACGACATCCACGCCGTCTGCGGCCTCCTGAAGGATTTCCTGCGCAACCTGAAGGAGCCGCTTCTCACCTTCCGCTTAAACAAGACCTTTATGGAAGCTGCAGGTAAGGAGGAGCCGAAGGGCGTCTCTAACCCTGCACTTGGGGGTCACAGGCTCCTCCGACAGTCCAGGGGCCTCTGCTCTGGATGCTGCACGTGCCAGAAAGACCTGCTGCAGGGGAACACGTAGCTCTAGACACTGTGAATTGCTCCCTCTGCAAACCTGCAGCGTCTGCCCCGTTAGGCGCTCCTGGGCCCTGCTTTTAGACCCGTTTTTGTGCTGGGAGCTGCAGTATTTCCGTGTCTCGGTAGCCCCTTGCACAACACCCCGTCAGCAGACCCAAGGCTGGCGCAATCTGGTGCAACCTCTAAAGATTGTGTAGGGAGCAGGGGAGCAGCAACCTCGTGCTGGACCTCAAAGTTTAAGTAAGAGCCACTGGATGTGGCCAAGGGCGCTTTTGTGGAAGAGGAAAGAGGCAGGTTCTTCCCCTTGTGTGGGATAAGGAATTGTTGGAATGGCACGTGCTGGGCTGCCATATCCCTTGGGCCAGTGGAGGGGACAGTTCCAGCCTCTGCAGCTGCTTTGAGGTCCATTCTGCCTTTTCTTTTCTTTCAGAAATCTCCGATGATGACAACAGCGTTGCCGCTATGTACCAGGCGATCGGGGAGCTCCCTCAGGCCAACCGGGACACTCTGGCTTTCCTCATGATCCATCTGCAGAGGTGAGTGGC
>JAUBNY010000572.1:31208-46535 GCA_032275445.1 Crypturellus soui | reverse complement strand
TGCTGTCCCCCGTTGTCACTGTCCGGGGGGTGGCCCTGTAGCCCCTCTGGAGGTTCGGCCTGATGGGGGGGGGGGTGCTGTCAGGCCGGGGGGGGGCTCCCTGCTGCCCCGCTCTGGGCCCCCCTGCAGTGCTGCAGGCCCCGAGGCGGCACTTCTGCCCCTAGGGCTAATCCCTATGGCCTCCTGCCCCCCCCAGCCCCTTGCAGGGGGCTCCGAGACCCCCTCCTGCCTCCCCAGGCCCGAGTTCTGCTGCCCTCGTGGTGCCGCTGTCCCTGCGGTGGGTCCCAGGACTGCCGGGGTGTCTGTTTTGTCCCCCCTTCTTGTCCCTGGGCTTCGCCGGCCTGGGAAGGGTCCCAGGATCAGATACCCCCTGCCCCCTCCTAGGGACGGGAGCGCCTGGACCCGTCTTTAACCTCTCATTTCCGCCAGCTGCCAGCGACGCCGCAGCCCCGCGGGCGCCGGGAGGAGCGTCCCGCGCCGCACGGTGAGTCCCAGCGCCGCGTCCCCCCGCACCGGCACCGCCACTGGGAGCCTTTCGGTTCTTCACATTTAAAGCGATTTCTTGTGCCGCCGCTGCCCCTCTTCGTCCATCTGGGGTTTCCTCGTCCACACGGCGCTTCATCCCCTCTTCTTCCTCCCTCCTTTCTCCAGGTATCCAGGTGCATTGGGGCTGGGATGTTTGTGGAAAGCGGATGAATACCGTGATCCTCCCCTGTGCCCCCAAAGAGATCCCATGGAAACTGATGTCTCTTTAGTCCCCTAAGAATGCTCCAAACTGGGGGGAAGGATGGCAATTTTGTATATCTGCTTAATTGCAGGTGGGAGGCTTCTTAATTGGGGTAATTATTAGGACCTGTCAGGTTCCCTGGCAGCTTTGTAGTTAACCAGAGCTCTCCAGGACTTTTCCACCAGCAGGTTTTGAGGCCCAGCAAGGTGAGATGAACTTTCTGAGCCTTGCCCAGCTTCCCCAAGTCAGCCAAGCGTCTCCCACGGAAAGGGACATTTTGGGAGGAAAACTGTTATTTGTTGAAGTTTGAACTGGGTATTTAAACTACCTTTTGGCAACCTCATTGGGGAGCAAAGGCTCTTGCTGGAGCTGCAGCCCGCAGATGAGGTTGCCCTAGTCCAGGTCTGATGAGGAAACTTTCCTTAAATAGAAGAGGCTCGAGCCAGCCCCGTGTGACACATGTGCAGGAGGGAGCCAGTGTAAACAGGGACCCAAGGCCACAACCAAGCGCTGTGTAGCCCTCCCGGTGTCACAGGGGGGCTGGCAAAAACGGCGAGAGGCTCCCGGTAGGTTAAGAAGGTACCTGGCACCGGCAGCGCTGCTGTTGCCTCTTTTTGGTCCCTGCTGCTCTTGTTTTCGTAGCCCAAACACAGCCTGGATGCTGAGCGCTAGCGGGGCCTGGCTATTCGAGTGTTTACGTAGCTATGTAAATATTTTAATGACAGTTTCTTCAGGGCCTGCGCAGCTACGAGCAGCGTCTTGGCAGGCGCGGAGTGGCTCGTGGTGCCCGCAGCCCTGTCCCGCCGCTGAGGAGGTGCTGCCCCCCGCACGGGTGTTCGCAGGGCTCTCGTGAGGGTGCTGGGGACTTGGATTTGCACCTGGGGGATGCTCCTGTGCGGGTGTTGGAGCTTGCAGGAGTTGCACAAGTTGAATGGCAGCTCCCTGTAGCGTCTGCTTGTCCAAAGCTGATCTTTAGAGTGACCCGGGCCCCCATGTGCTGCTTTTAGTGGTTTTAATGATTTGGAAGAGCGTGCGTCTGCGCCTGCAAGAGCATGGGCAGTTTAGTATGGGCATCCAGCAGGAGCGAACTGGAAGTGAAAGGAGTGAAAACCCCTTGGTACCATCTCATCCGCTCCCGGTCTCGCTCGTGTGCGGAGCTTTGGCTCCTGCTGTGGACATGGACGTTTCCTTCACGGGTCGCTGGGAGAGTGTGGCTTCCCGGGAAGCTGCGCTGCCTTCTTAGCACCTTCTTGGTGCTCGTGTGGCCCCGGCCACGCTCCGCAGGCTCCGTTCTTACCTCGGCTGCACCGCTCCCCCTGCTTTTCCCCTTCAGCAGAGGAAGACTGTGGTGTTTCCAGGGCATCGCGTCCTCCTTTGGGGCAGGACGGGCTATGATGGATAACGCTTCAAATCAGCGAGCTGCCGCGCGGTGGGTGAGGACGGGCCACGGGGCAGGTGCCGTGACACAGACCCGCAGGAGGAGAGTTCAAGCCCTCCAATATCGGTTCTGGCACAAACCTGTCGCGCTCCCAAGGCAAAAGCTGGCGGAGGGCGACGCTGTTCCCTCTCCGCAGTGTCTCCAAGCGCTGCCAGAGGGAGCAGTATTTCCCCAACATCCAGCCCTCCTAGGCAGCTGAGGGCTTTTTCATTTCTTTTTCTGATTTGCTTTCTTATTTCCCAGCAAGATTATAGTCCTCTGGTGTGGGCGGATGAGACATGAAGTCAGCCTAATTATTTGGTAATGGATTCCTTTCCCCTGCAAGCAAATTTCTTGTTCCTCACCTTCATGAAAAGACCGCCGTGAAACGGCAGTAATGATGGAGCCGAATCGGTGATTTTGGCAGAGGGAAGCAAAAGTCCAAGGGGAGGTTTTGTGTGCGCGTGCTAAGACTCCCCCAAGCCTTTGCGTTAATGAGAATAAGAGTAATTGCCAGATTCCAGGGCGTAACCGAGTGGTGGAGGGAGAGTCAGGCTCTTGATGGACTCTCTGCTCTCCTTGGGCCTCCCTTCCCTGCAGAGCCCTGCTGGTGTCCGGGACACCAGCACTGGCCCTCAAATAGCAGGTGGGGTCAGCGTGAAATGCTCCCGGCCAAAATATTTTATAAATCTTCCCAGTGACACAAAAGGTCCCTTTCCAGCACAGCTGCTGGGCTGCTGAGAACTGCTCAAGTTTCTGATGTGTGACGTGGCGTCAAAGCGAGGACGAGCCAAGCCAACCTCCTAAATCACTTATTTCTTAGGTGGGAGTCGCACTTTTTCTTGGCTTGTGAGTGATAAATGTGATTGGGTCAAAACCTTTTGCCTTCTCCAGCCTGTGGCTGGTTAGGGCTGAAGTTGGTGTTAATTCCTGATCCAGCAAGGATTAATCTCCGGGTTGTTTGCTGGAATGGAAGTTAACAATGTGCCAGCTGCATCTTTCCCCCCTTGTGGAAACGGGGGGCTTTGAACGGGCTCCCTGCTGCCCGGTTCAGAGCAAGCAGCTAAAACCCGAGTATGAAAAAGGATGGCTAAAAATAGAAGGAAAGCAAAGGCCTAGCAAAGCATAAATAAAATGTTATTTTTTCCTCCACCTTGGCAAAACCTCTGCTGCTCGTGACTCCGGCATGTTTGCCTCGCATGGCTCGGTTCGGCCGAGGAACTTCTGCAGGCCAAACTCAGTCCCGCGATCCTCGTTGTGATCCCCGCGTGGGAAGATCCACCTGGAACCGCTGCCTCCAGCCGCTTCGCGCAGCAGCTTGTCCCCTTCGACAGCAGCTCATGCTGGTTTTAACCCCCGTGTCACCATCGAGGACAGGGCAGCAGCAAACAGGGCTGGTGCACGGGAGAGCGGGGCTGTCTTGGGAAGCTGCAGTTGTTTTTCTTTCCATGTGCTTGTGAGGAATTACTAAATTCCTAAACCCAGGCGGCCAGTGAGGGGGTCCCGCATGCAGCATGTAGGAAAATGCTCCCTCACCAGCACCAGGAGGCCCGGAGGATTAGGTGCATGAGAAGGTGTTCAAAAATCTGTCACTGGGGTTAAAAAAGCCTCTCAAGCAGCTTCTCACTAGCTGCCTACAGGCTGCAGGTGCCAAGTTTCTCGACGTTGCTACTTGCTGCATTCCCAAGCTACCTTTCCTCATCTGCATTTCAGATCCAAGCTGCTTCCACTTGTGCCTCCCCGGGGTGCAGTGCGTTCTCGGCACTTACGGACGTATTTTATGCAGCTGTCTTGGTGTAGAGCAATTACTGCCAAGCTAAAGTCAATAACTTGTCGCTCCTTTGAGTCTAGCTGAGGATCCGGAGCTTGAAAACGAGTGTTTTCTGGCTTGTGGAGGCCAGGTGGGAACTGAAGGCAGGTATTGGGACCCCGCAGGCAGGAACGCTGGGTGACACGTGAAACGATCCCGGTTGCCAACCTGCTTCCCCATTAAGTCAGTGACACTTTGGTAAATGAGGCAAACGGGAGGAGTTTTAAGTAATGCGCGAGGCCGGCTGCATGGTGTTCTGCCCTCGTCCCGTGCTCGCGAGTCAACGCGCCAGGTCCACTCCAACCTCTCCCTTCTCCGTCTCTTGCCCTCAGGGTGACCACGCAAGAAGAAGAGATGTCGGATAAAGGGAGCAGCATGGATGGGAAGACGGATACAGTGAACGGTAAGGGAGCCAGCAGAGAGCCCCTGTGCTCAGCCCTGTCCCAGGGCCACGTTCCCCTCGTGGGTTGGGTAGAGACAAGGCGATTGCAGGCGGGTATTTCTCCAAATGACACATCGTCAGGGCGGCTTTGCTTAGCAGGTGCCTTAAACCTGTTCATGGAACACCAAAAAAAGGCCCCCATCTGCCAAGCAAAGCATTTTACAGAGCTCCCTAGTGCTAATCGAACCACTCAAAGAGGGTCTAAGGGAGCTGGTGGAGGGGCCAAAAGGTGCCTGGATCCCAGTCTTGTCCCCTTGCCAGTGTCTGTTCTCACTTTGTTGCTCTTGATTCAAGAAGGGAGCCAAGTGTGGGTCCCAGTACAGCTGTCCCAGGGACTGGACCTCGGCCTGTGCCCCCTTTGGCCTGCCCCAGAAGGGCTCAGGATCCCCAGAGCAAGAGAAAGCCCCATCCCCACTGCAAAGGGACAGGCCTGGGCCTCGGAGCCCTCCTGAGCTGCATCTCTGGGAGCAGAGATCTGCCAAGACCTTCGCCCAGGAGATGGGGCAGGGGCTCAGCGTGGAGGTCCTGCCCCTTCCCCTTGGTGATATGGAAGGAGAGAGGGAGAAGCAGGAGCGGACGGGAGCTCTCTAGGTCTAAGCGCGTGGGATTGCTCAGTGAGGACTCCCTGTGCTGTCCGTGTCGTGCAGGCAGTTTGTCCAGCAGCCCCGAGGAGATGTCAGCTGAGGAAGGCCGAGAAACCTCCTCGGGCATCGAAGTGGAGGCCTCTGACCTCAGCTTGAGCCTGACGGGAGACGATGTGGGGCCCAACCGCACCAGCACGGAGAGTCGGGACACGGACACGGAGAGCTCGGCGGAGGAAAAGGACTCTGACAGCATGGATGACACGGGCCACTACTCCATCACCGAGGAGAGCCGGGCGCACGAGCGTTCACACTCGGAGGAGGAAGAGGAGGAGGACGAGGAGGAGGAGCAGCGGTCGCGCCGCCGTGCGCAGCGCAAGCGCGCCAGCCACGAGCAAGACTCCTCGGATGACGAGCAGGCCCTGGAGGACTGGGTGTCCTCGGAGACCACGGCGCTGCCGCAGCCCCGCTGGCAGGCGGTGCACGCGCTGCGGGAAAGGGAGCTGGGCTCCAGCTCCCGCTTCGTCTACGAGGCCTGCGGCGCCCGCGTCTTCGTGCAGCGCTTCCGCCTGCAGCACGGCCTCGAGGGCCACACGGGCTGCGTCAACACCCTGCACTTTAACCAGCGCGGCACGTGGCTGGCGAGCGGCAGCGACGACCTCAAAGTGGTGGTGTGGGACTGGGTCAGGAGGCAGCCGGTGCTGGAGTTTGAGAGCGGCCATAAGAGCAACGTCTTCCAGGTGAGGAGGGAGTGTGGGGACAGGTCGGAGACGTGGCAGAGCTTGGGTCCCCTCTCGAGGTCCCCTGGCCGGGACTGGCAGCTGGACGTAATGTCACCTTTCGGTGCTGGCAACTCTTTGCCAAGAGCTTCCCTGACCCCCAGCTCTGCTCAGCACTGGTCTCCAGACCAGGGTGGGCGGGAGGTTTGGGAGCAGCTCTGGGACAGGAGCCGTGTCCAGAGGGGGACGTGATGCCACCCTGCAAGGGGCAGCTATGGCCCTTCTGCCACCCCCAGAGGGGGGCCAGCTGGGTCCTGCACAACCTCTGCTGCCACCGACCACGTGCCAGACAGCGCCCTGCACTGCCGGGCTCTCTGTGAGGGCCCTGGCTCTCCACATAATGATCAGTAGGAGCCAGGCTGTGGATCTGAGCCCTCTGGGTGTCCAGCATGTGTGTTTCTGAGCCTTTGGCATTTGGCAGGGTGGGTGTCACATCCATCTGGGGCACTGTCCTCAGTCTGTGCCCTGTTTTACTGATCCCCCCTGTTTCTAGACACAAGCACATGCCCTGACTTTGAAAGCGCCGCGTCCGTTTGCTCTCTTCTAGGCCAAGTTCCTCCCCAACAGCGGCGACTCCACTCTAGCCATGTGCGCTCGGGACGGCCAGGTCCGAGTGGCTGAGCTCTCCGCCACCCAGTGCTGCAAGAACACCAAGCGCGTGGCACAGCACAAAGGAGCTTCGCACAAGGTGAGCCCAGACCGGCTTCTGGAGGGGAGCACGCAGCATTTGGGGAGCCCCGTAATGCTCTGGGGGTGTCCCAGCTCGCTGCTTGAAGCACTGACAGCAGAGGTGCTGTCCTCGCCCTCCCTTGACTCCTCTGTTGGGCAAAACCAGGAGCATTCGTGGAGAGACCAGTTCTCAATTGCTTATTTTAAGGCCCCGGTGGTGTAATCTGTCCTCTGAGAGGACGTGTTTCTCTTGGGTAGCAACCCTTGGGGACGGGGAGGAAGGCGTTTGCCCTTGGACAAAGCTAAAACATAATAAACAGGGTTTCTCTATCCTCTGGAGACGTGCTGTGAAAACGCTGCTTTTACTGGGTATAGAGGGCTCGGTGCTATTTTGGTGTCTGTTAATTGCTAATGGTCTGCTGGGAGAAAGGGGTCTTACCACCTTGTTAGGTAAAAAGGGAACCAATGCCCGAGTATTTATCTTCCAGCTGGCCCTAGAACCGGATTCTCCATGCACTTTCCTATCAGCAGGTGAAGATGCTGTAGTCTTCACCATCGATCTGAGACAAGACCGGCCCGCCTCGTGAGTATTTCCCTCCCAGCTCCCGCTGCGAGACCCCGTGGAAGGGAGACCTGGGGGCCCTGGTGCTCTCCTGTGAGTGGGCAAAGCTCTGCTGCGTAGGGCTGAGGCCCAGAGCTGGGCCCATGCTGGTCTGATGGCCAAAAAGTGGGAAAATGTGGGGATTTGGAGCTGTTAAATCTCAGTCCTCCATGAGGTGCATGGGGCAAGGTCAGAGCACAGAGCTGCCAGGCGACTGGTCCCATCCTCCTCCATCTGGATACGGATCCGAACCTTTCCAGCTAGACAGTGTCTTCGAACCCACCATCCTCCCCTGGGATTAGGACCTTCAGGCCCTATTTAAATAGGGTGCAAAAATAAAACTGTGTGGCAGGTCCTTGTCCCTTACAGGTTGCTGTGGCAGCTGCCCAAGGCAGCCAGTGTGACACCAAATTATCCATCCCAAAGGCAGCGCCTGCCTTGCCCGGAGGCCCTGACTTTTCCAGGTGTAAAAGGCCGGGAGCTGCTCCCGTTCCGCATTGCAAAATGGCTGATTAATTACAGCACTTAAATCTCTCCACAGTGGCAGGAACTTGGAACTTGTAGTTTGCTTGGCTCTCTCATTGCCCGAACACTATTGCGGTTAATTGGAAAGCAATAATTAGTGAGCAGCCGGGTATTATGGGTTAAGATCCAGCACACATCTCGGAGATATCTGTCACTTCTGACAAGCTTCCAAAATAAATCCATAACAAGTATTAAAACAGACGCCTGGTTTTGGTATCATAGTACTTTTCCAATACCGCGGAATATTGTTTTGAAGATGATCCTCCTTAAAAGTGAGGACTTCAGAGCTTGTCTCCTGGTGATTTGGTTTTTATTTGTATGTGCAAGTGCTTTGGTCTGCAACCTTAAAACCATCTCTTTCATAAGCAGGACAAAAACTACCAGGGCGTTTCAAAACAATAGTGTTTAATCTTCATCCTCCCCCTGCTCTGTTATTAGCAGGCACCATTTGGAAAGGGGTTTGGCGGTCACTGAGTTGCAGTGGGTCTGGGGCTCCTCTTCGCTCTTATTTTTTTTTTCTCTTTCCCGGAGATCCATGCTGCTGTTTGGGTTTGATGCTCGCAGGGAATTGTCACCGTAGGAATGTGAAACCACTCCGGAGGCAGGGATTGCAGGCAGACCGTAGGCAGCTCCCATCCTTCGTTAAGCCGAATGGTATAATTAGAATAAAGAGGAGCTTTTTGAGCTTGCTGTTCCTGCTCGAGATGCTGCCTCAGTTTGTGTTCACGTCTGCAGAGCCTAAACATCGAGCCCGGGCTCTTGGGGGAGGGGATATAGCGTGTGTCGGGTTTTGTAAAATCTGGCCCTTATTATGGGGAGATGGAGGTGGGTAATAAGAGCAGAGTGGTTCTGCTTGGTGCTGCTCTGGTGCTGCCCTTGCTGCAAACTGTCCAGCTCCATCCGACTTGGGCTCCCACAGTGAAACCCTTCAGACATCTTGGATGAAAACACCAGAGGATGATTTCACCCTGCGCTGTTTGATTCATAGACAGAGCATGTGCTTGCTTCAGTTTGGAAGCAGATTTTTTTGTGTGTATTTTTTTTAATTTTTTTTTCCCTGGGAGTGAGTAAGAGACTTGCAGAGCTCCTGCATTTCCCATCTGGACCCTGTTTTGAATTCAAGGTAGATGTTGTTGTTGTTATTCTTTTTATTCCTTGTCTCTTAAAGGAAACTAGTTGTGACAAAGGAAAAAGAGAAGAAAGTGGGGCTGTACACCATCTACGTGAACCCAGCCAACACCTACCAGTTTGCTGTGGGAGGCAGAGACCAGTTTGTGAGGTGAGTCTGGCTCGGGAACCTATCCCGAGCCCTCAAAATGGGCTTGATCATCCCCACAGGGGCTCAGGTAGTGCCCCAGAGAGCTCTGGAAGCTCCCGTGTTCCCTCAGAGCCACCCATGGCCCGAGTCAATAATGCCTCAAAAGACTGTTCTCCCATAAGCAGTATTAAGATGAGTGGGATTAAGAGAGAAGGATTTGGATCCTTTGGGCTTTAGCCCTGTGATCCACCCTGCAACCTGCCTGAGGTTGGGAGATCCTTCCCTCGGGAACAAGCTATTCTCTTAATGAGCTTCTGAGAAATCTTCTCTTGGTCCCCAACCAGCAGGTAGTGCCTGGTGTGCTTGGAGATGAGGTTAAGCTCAGGGAGGGTCTTAGTTTCAGCAGCATTGAGCTCCTTACCTGGCAAATGCAAGTCCCCCTCCCTTCCCTCAGGGCACATCCCTCTTTTATCCCATGCAGCATCTACCTCACATCCCGTTAGCTTAAAACTGTGATTCCTTAAGACTTTCCTTCCTTCCCTTGGTCCCTCCACTCTGTGGCCCTCAAAAATACTGGTTCAGGCCAGTAACCTCCCAGGCTGGACCTGCTTGTCTCCGGGTTTGTGGTCCTCCCGCTCACTTCTTCAGTGCAGATCTCTCATAGAGCTCCTGGGTTTGAAGTTGCAGCTCATCTGGCATCTATTTTCAGCAGAAATGAATCGTGTGGTAGGTTCACGTGTCCACGGTGAGCAGCTCCGACACAGGCACTTGCCGTTAGCTGAGCTGTTCTTCCCACCCTTGGATCCTGCTCGGAGTAACCAGCTCCACGCTCAGTCCGGAGCTGGTCTTTCCAGTGCGCTCAAGCCAGGGCTGGCTCATCCTTGGCTGGGAGATTTTCAGGAAGGGATGCTGAGATCCCTACCTGGGTGTGCTGGCAGCCAGAACCAATGATTTTTGGATTAGTGGCAGTGGATTTGGATATTTTTCAGCCTTGCAAGGCTGAGCGGAGCTGTTGTTTGGCTTCCCGAGGATGTGTGGGGGCTGCTCCTTGGAGAGCTCGGGGACGTGTCCGCCCCGCCGACGATGTTGGCTGAGCAGCCCCAGCTCCCTGGAGCGCCTGGCAGCCTCCCCGGGTGCCGGTATGGAAACATTCACACGGGCTCCACGGGGATCTGCAGGGATCGCTCACAAACAGCCGCGCGGCTCCTTGCAGGGTCAGCCGTGTTGGTCCCTCTCGGCACGATCTGGCCCTGCCCCATCAGGGAGGTCAAGCGCGGCCCAGCGGGGGGGCGAGCAAGGTGACAGTGACGTCCCCTTTGCAGAGCAGCCTCCGCTCTGCCGCAGAGCCCCAAACACAGGTCGCGGCCTGCGCACAGGCCGCCGCTGCCGTTGTCACAAGCCACCAAGCAGCAGTTCCAGCGTGATAGGAGGTGACAGTAAGCTGCTTTGGCTGAGGTTTCTCTTAACCCAGGCCACTCGGATCCGTTGGCAAAGATTGGAGCCCCCAGCCAGTGTCACAGGCAGATCTTGATTCCCAAGTTGGAATTAATGCGAAGCCTTCATAAAAAAGCATTGTATAAAAAGCATCGCTCGGGTGTCGAGTGCGTGTCAAACTCCTGCCATCCTTCCCGTAGGATTTACGACCAGCGAAAAATAGACGAGAACGAAAACAACGGCGTGCTAAAGAAGTTCTGCCCTCACCACTTGGTAAGCGGCTCGGGGAGGCTGGAGGGACAGCGCTGCAGCGAGTGACACAACAGGGTCTCCCGCCTGTCAGGCTTCGAGCGACATGCGGGAGCCTAAAATGGGGCCTCGGGAAAACCTCGCGCAGCTCCACGGAGCGCTCCCTCGGGAGCCCCGCTCAGCTGGGGCTGAGGAACGCTCGCTGGCCGGGCCCCTCCAGGCTTCCTGCCTGCAAAACACGTAGAGAAGCTGAACAAACCGCCTGGCTGCTTTATTAGTTTTCCTTTTTTTGCCTCTTGACCCTGATCTTCCAGTATCTATAAAATGCCATCTTGGCTTCGGATAGCACGTTGCATTTATGGCCTGACTTTAAAGGCACGGCAAAAGAGTAACTCTGAGCGCTCCAAAGCAGCATGTGCTCAGCGTAGGTGTGCTGGGGGTCAAGGCCTGTTTTAGGGAGGAGGAGATGGCATCAGAGCTGTCCGTGTTTTCCGTAGGTAAACAGCGAGTCCAAAGCTAACATCACGTGTCTCGTGTACAGCCACGACGGGTCAGGTGAGTAAGAGCTCTTGTCCCACTTGCTCTGCGGTCTGGGGACAAACCCGTGCCCTGTTACGGTGTCTTGAGGCTCCCGGATATCTGCAAAGGAAATTCCAGCCCGGAGAGGGGTGGAGAAGTTGCCGCACATGGGAGGAATGTGCAGCAGCCTCCGCGCGACCCAGCGGAGCCGCGGCCCTGCTCCAGGCAGCTGCTGCATGAGTCGCCCATCATGTGTAGCCGGGGCTGAGTCACAGAGCGGAGCCATCCTGGCCCGGGAAAGCCCCGGCGAGCGACGGTGCTCGAGGTGCCCCCGGAGCCGCGGGCCGCATTGCAGGCGCCAAGGCTGCCCCAACAGAAAGGCCTCCGGCGCCCGGTGCTAACGCCCCTCTGCCTGTCCCTCTTGTCTCATGCCAGAGCTCTTGGCCAGCTACAATGACGAGGACATTTATCTGTTCAACTCCTCTCACAGCGACGGAGCCGAGTACATCAAGAGATACAAGGGACATCGCAATAATGCCACTGGTAAGGACCACACGGGAACCGGGGTCGCCTGCATCCTCCCTTTTCGGCAAGCGGAGCAGGAACCGGGCCTGGGGACTGTCCCCAAGTGACTGCTAAACGTTCCCATCCCCGTGTCCCTAGTGCAGGAGAGCTGAGTCTTGGTGAGGCTGCAGAGGGCAGTTTCTCCCTCTTTTTTCTTTTTTGCCCATAATCAGGCTTTAGGGCAGGTTGGATTTGGGGGGACCACCCCCAGAGCCACCCGGAAGAAAAATTGCCTTGAGCTCATTTCTGCAGCACTGCCTGTTTCGTCTCCCTCTCAAAGACTCTTAACACAAACTCTTGGGCTTGCAAAGAATGAGCCATTATGTGTCTGGGGACGGAAGAGATCCACTCCGGTAACCTTGGAAACTCGCTTGCTGCCAGGGAGGAAGCGAATTCATGGCAGGGAGCAGTGCCCGGCTTCTCATGGCCTCAGGCCGCTTGTTTCTCTCCCTTTTCAGTGAAAGGTGTCAATTTTTACGGTCCGAAAAGCGAGTTTGTGGTGAGCGGCAGCGACTGTGGCCACATCTTCCTGTGGGAGAAATCGTCCTGCCAGATCGTGCAGTTCATGGAGGGCGACAAGGGCGGAGTGGTGAGTGTCCGCTGCCGGCTCCTGGCACAGCGCGCTCCGAGCGACGGTCGTGCTAACGAGCTCGCCTCGTTAGCCAGACCACGCTTGGCATCTGGGAGCTTCTTACCCGATCTTGGCTCGAGCCGCATGCCCCTGCCAACCTGCTGCTGCTCTGTGTGTCCCTTCGGATTCCTAACGAAATCCGAGCAAGATTCCCTCGAGCTCTTCTGTATTTTGGGTGCTCAGCACAAAATCTGCTCCCTCTGCCCTGAGAGGTGACCGAGGGGAATCTGGGATGCTTGGGAATCCGCCACGGATTAGGGCTGCGGCAGGCGGGCAATAGAGATAGGGCCTGAATGGCTTCTGAAATAAGAAATTGCTGTGTGGCAATGGCTGGGCAGGGTAAGGTGAAGGCTGTGGATCAAAATCCTCCTTCTCCTCCTCCTCGTCTTGAGAGTTAATTAAAGCAGTATCTAGGAGAAGCCAAGAAGCAGAGGAAACACATGAGCAGAAATGGACTTTGCAGAGTTCTCCCAGCCCCGAAAGGCCCCGGAGCGGCCGCTCGGGTGCCGGGAGCTGCCTGGGCTTGGCTGCTGCTCCCCAGCAGCTCCGCAGCTGCGGCCCCGCCGCGGCCAAGGCAGGAAACGGCTGCAGCTGCTGCGGGTTCGGCCTTTCCCAGGCTCCGGGCCCGGAGCGGTCGTGTCCCGGGCGGCTGCTCCGGCTGTGCCCGACGGGGATGCTCCTGGAGAGCCTGTTTGGAGAGCTCGGGGCTCTGCCTTTGGGGCGCTGGAGCCGGGCCTGGCCGCGCGCATCCCTGAACCCTCCAAGCAGGGCTTCAGTGCGTGTCCTTCCCCACTAGCGCCTGGATCTGCTCCTCTGCTCGGTATTTGCTGCCGGGCTTTCGGTTTCCCCTCCTTTTGTTGCTGCTCCAGACTCGCTGGCTGTGCAGGGCTGTAAGCGAGCGGCTGCCAGGCCGGGCCCGCGCGCTCCGTGGATTATTCGGGCATCACCAAACCGCTGGCGCTGCGCTCCGCTCGCGGCGGGAGCGGGCGGGCAGCCTCCGCCACTGCCCTAATTCCCAAGCTGGGAGCCAGAGCCGGCCCGCGCGTGACGACTGCGCTCCCCCCCAGGTGAACTGCCTCGAGCCGCATCCCCACCTGCCCGTCCTGGCCACCAGCGGCCTCGACCACGACGTGAAGATCTGGGCACCCACAGCCGAGAACCCCACCGAGCTGGCCGGCCTCAAGGAGGTAAGAACGGGGCGCGCGAGCCCCCCAGGGGCACGCTCGCTGCTCCGGCCGAGCTCCCCTTTCCCGAGGCCGCCCTCACTCCGCGCTCACGCTCCGCAGCTCCATCCCTGTTGCGCGTCCCAGTGGGACCCCAGCGCACAGGTCATGCCCCATGTGGGCACCGGGCGCACTCCGCTGTCCTTGTCACTGCAGGTGATCAAGAAGAACAAGCTGGAGCGAGACGAGGACAGCCTGCACCACACGGACATGTTCGACAGCCACATGCTCTGGTTCCTCATGCACCACCTGCGGCAGCGGCGCCATCACCGGGTAGGTGCAGCCCGGAGGCCACCAGCCCTTTTCCTCCTGGCTGACCGTGTCACCCCAGTCCCTGCTTGTCCCCTTGGGGCCGCCCGCAGGTGCTGCCTTAGCCCGTTGTGCTCCTGCCAGCACCCTGAGCGCCGGCTCGTGCCCCATCCTACTGTTGTTGCCACCACCCAGCCTTGACAGCCGTCCCCGCCACCCAGGGGGGCCGCACGCGTGGGCTCCCTGTCCCCTCATGCCCTTCATCCCCTTCCTCTTTCTCTGGGCAGCGCCGGAGGGAGCGCGGGGCGCCCGAAGGCGACTCGGACGAGTCTCCCAGCTCCTCGGACACGTCGGACGACGAGGAGGAGGGCCCGGACCGGGTGCAGTGCATGCCCTCGTGAGGCCCCCCCCTGCAATCCCCCCCTCAAATCTCTACTAACACTTTGGAGCTTTTTATTGCCATGTTAAGGCCCCCTCCCCTCCCCGTCCCTGTAGCCCTGCTGCGCTGGGGGGAGGGTCCCAGGGAGGGGGCGCGGGCCGGGCGGGGGGTCCCCTCCGCTCCCTGCGGCCGCGGGGGAATTGGCAGGATTTTTGTATTGGACTTTTTTCCCCTCCCGCTGCCCCATCCCATGCGCCTCCCCCACGGCCCCTGCACCTTGCGGCTGCTGCAGCCGCTCCTCCCTTTTGGTTTTTCCCCCCATTTTTTTTCTTTTTCTTTCTCTTTTTTTCTTCCTTTTTTTGGGCGGGGAGAGAGGGGGACAATTTGCGCCCCCTGTCCCTCCCCCCCAGGGCCACGTCCCCCCCAGGGGGGTGTTTGCAGAGAGCTGCTTGTCTAGTTTGTACATATCAGTGATTTGCACTTGGTTTGCCCCCCCTTCTCCACCTTTTCCACCCCCCCAGCAAGTCCCTTTCCAGCCCCCAGTGTCCCCTCCCTCCACCAGGGGACCAGGGCACCTACCATAGCTCAGAGGAGACAGGAAAGTTCCTTTAACTTTTGTTTTTTTTTCTGTTACTTTCACGGAAATCTCTTATTTTTTGGAAGCTATGGCAAGGATTTCTCTTCCCCCGCCCCTGCCCTTTGCCCCCCATCACTGGTTAGAGGCCTAATTTTATATGTATTAAAAAACAAATTGAACTCGGATGTTATCAAGTTAAAATTATTGTAAAAGTTTGAATATATATTATATATAAATGCAATAAAAACCAATGGAGAGATGCGGCTGCTGCAGCTCTGCTTTTGGGGGGTGTTTTACCCTGGCTGTCCCTTGAGTTGCTGTCTCCCCTTCCTGTTTTCACCCCCTTTTTTTTTTTTTTTTGCTGCGTTTTCACCCGCAATGCTCCCCCTTACAGAGCCACGAGACCCTCTGTGCTTTAATATACATCTATTTATAAGATATATGTACACACAGTTAGCGCGGTCAGAGCAGGGGCATCGGGGCAGGGGCAGCTGGCAGGGGACAGCGCAGGGTCCCCGTGTCCCCCTCTGTGGAGAGCAGAGGTGGGGGGCACCTGCAGGTGCCAGTTCTTGAGCTTGGGGGGTCCCCTCGCTCTCCTGGGGGGGGGCACCTGCTTTCTGTGCCCCCCACCTATGGGTGCCCCCTGCCAACACGTTCCCCCCTTCCACGAAATCTCGCAGGGAAGAGGGGGGT
>JAUBNY010000571.1:29147-47183 GCA_032275445.1 Crypturellus soui | reverse complement strand
CCTGCCCTTCCATTCCATACGCTACCTTCCCATCCCATCCCATCCCATCCCCTCCCATCCCATCCCATCCCATCCCATCCCATCCCATCCCATCCCATCCCGTCTCGTCCCGTCCAACCGCCCCGTGTCCCCTCGCTGTCCCCGCGTGCCACCTGAAGAAGCCCTTGCAGCCCTCGCAGGTCATGACGTGGAAGTGGTACCCGGTGGCCCTGTCCCCGCACACGGCGCAGACCTTCTCGTCCTCGGCCTCCGCGTCGTCCCGCTCGGCGCCGCGGGGGCTGCTGCCCGCGCTGCCCTCCGACGGGCTCGTCACCGACATGGCTGGTGGCCCCCGGGGAGGGGACCGCGGCCGGGGGGCGCCTGGGGGACAGGGACACGCGTGTACGTGTGCACATACGTGTGCGCATGCACACATATGTGCCCATGCACATACGTGTGCGCATGCACACATATGTGCCCATGCACATACGTGTGCGGATGCACATATGTATTCCCATGCACATGTATGCCCATGCACACGTGTGTGCCCCTGCACGTGTGTGCATGCACATACATGTGCGCATGCACATACGTGTTCCCATGCACATGTATGCGCATGCACATGTGTGTGCCCCTGCACATGCGTGTGTGCATGCACATGCACGTGCCCATGCATGTGTGCACATGTGCACATATGTATGCACATGCACATGCGTGTGTACATGCACATATGTGTGTGCATGCACATACGTGTGCCCCTGCACATGTGTATGCGCATGCACATACATCTGCCTGGGCACATACGTGTGCCTGTGCACAAGTGCTTATGCATGCACATACGTGTGCCCGTGCACATGTGTGTGCCTGTGCACATGCGTGTGTGCATGCACATACGTGTGCCCGTGCACATGTGCCCGTGCGCATGCACATGCGTGTGCACACGAACACGGGTTTGCGCAGGCACATACGTGTGCGCATACACACGCGTGTGCACGTGCAGATACGTGTGCGCGTGCGCCTACATGTGCCCATGCACGTGCGCGCACACGTGTCCTTGCACGCTCACGCCCGCGGCCGTGCGCACGCTCCCGCCGCTGGCAGGTCCCCGCTGTCCCCACCGCGGCCCCCGCTGCCCCTTGTCCCCTACCAGGCGCTCCCGTGCGGTCCCCGCGAGCCCGGGGCGCCCTCCGCGCCGCCCTGTCCCCCTCGCCCCCTCGGGGGTGTCCCCATTGTCCCCCCAGTGTCCCCAGCGTCCCCGGTGGTGGCCGCCGCTCACCCGCGGGGGCCGCCGGGCTCCGCCGCCGCCGCCGCTCGCCGGGATCCCGCTGGAATCTGAACCTTGAACTTGACCGGGGCGAGGGCGGCGCCGCGGGGACGGGCGGGGACGGTGACACCGCGGCGGCGGGGGACAAGGACACGCGGCAGGTTGCACCCTGACCCCCCCCTCCCATCGCGGGGCAGCTCTGGGGCACCGAAGGGCCCCGGTTTTATTGGGGCCGCCCCGTCCCCCTTCCCGGTCCCCCTGGTCCCCTCCCGGACGCCTGGGCCCCCCCCGGACCCCGGGTCCCCCCCCCCGGACGCCGGGGCCTCCCGCGCCGTCGAGGCTCGGGGCGGGGGGGGGGGGCGGAGGCGGAGGGTCCCGGGCGGCCACGTGCCCGGCGGGGTTGGAGGCGGGGCTAGGCGCGCGCTCCGCGCTCCCATTGGCCACCCGCGGTGTCACTCAGCGGCGGCGCGGCTATAAAAGCCGGGGCGGCGCGCGCGGCGCCTCAGAGCGAGCGGCAGCGTGAGGCGGCGATGAGCGAGGTGAGAGGAGGGGGGCACGGAGCGGGAACGGGACCGACCCGGGCCGAACCCGGCCGAACCGGGAGGGCTCCGGGTGCCGGGGGGGGCTCTCGTAGTCTGGGCAGTTCCTGCTCCGGGGCTGGTGGCGTCGCGTCTGATCCCCGGGATGGGTCGGGGAGAGCGCCCGGTACCGCCGGGCCCGGCGCCAGTTCTGTCCCGGAGCGGCCGTAGGGGCTGGAAACAACGAAACAGCCAAAAAGAAGGAAAAAAGGGGGGGAAAATCCCTATTTTTAGTCACAACTGGCATGTGAGCTGGAAATGGAGCCCCCTTCCCAGTGTGGGGGCTTCCAGCCCTTCCTGTGGGATTGGGATCCTGCTCTGGTGGATGCCGGATTCCCGGGATGCCTGAAGCGGTGTTGGAGCCTTGTGTCCCGGGAGCATCCCGTCTGGATCCGCATCCTGCCTGCGTCTGCATCCCACTGTGTGGGGACAGAGCATCCCGCTCCAGGGAGCATCCTGCCTGGCTCCGCATTCCCAAAGCGTGGGGTTGGGAATGGTGTCCTGGGGAGCATCCCGCCTGGCTCTGTGTCCCTACCGTGTGGAGATGGGAGCATCCTGCTCCAGGGAGCATCCCGCCTGGCTCCATGTCCCAGCTGCGTGGGGATGGGAATGGTGTCCCGGGGAGCATCCTGCCTGGCTCTGTGTCCTTGCTGCGTGGGGACGGAGCATCCCGCCTAGCTCCGCGTTCCTGCTGCCTGGAGATGGGAATGGTGCTCTGGGGAGCATCCTGCCTGGCTCCGTATCCCTGCCATATGGGGATGGAGCATTCTGCCTGGCTCCCCATCCCTGCTCCAGGGGAATGGGAATGGTGCCCTGGGGAGAATCCCACCCAGCTCCGCATCCCGACAGATGGGGCTGAGTGCGGTGCTGCATCCAGCGCTGAGCCCCGTCCCGCTGCCCTCGGAGCAGGCGGCTCCGCGCGGGCTCTGCAGCGGCTCTCGGGAGCCTCCTGACCTGCGTTCGCATTCCCTCTCTCCGCAGCTCGGTGCCACGGAGCTGCCGACCTCCACGGAGGCCCCCGGCCGGCAGGAGAAAGGTGAGGGATCCTGGCGGCATCCGGATACTGAGGAAGCCGCTCTGGCGGGAGACGCTTCCCCCAGCCCCACGGGGGCTGGTTTGTGATCCTGCCGTCGGGAATGCCGCCCTGCAGGATTTGGGGATGAGGCGGCTCCGTCCTGCCCTTGCCTGGTGCTGCTGGAGGAGGAGGGGGGATGCAGGGCGTATCCTGGGAATGCAGGAGCTGTTGGGCACCTGCAGCAGCTGGGATGTAACGGGACAGCTGGCTTTTCCTGCAGAGAAAGCTGGGAATTCCAAGAAGGTGGAGGAGGAAGAGGAGATCGACATTGACCTGAGCGCTCCCGAGACGGAGAAGGCCGCGCTCGCCATCCAGGGCAAGTTTCGGCGCTTCCAGAAGCGGAAAAAGGACTCGGGACCCTGAGCTGCATCCGCCTCTCCGGCTCGGCTCGGGCTCCTGATCCATGTCACCTGTCTCCGGCTGGGAATGTGGCCCCATCCCAGCCCCGTGTGTCACCTCTGAGCTGTGCCCGTGTCGGGCTGTCCCTACGGAGATGTCACCTGGGGACAGCTCGGCCTTCCCGTCCCCGTCACCGGGATGGGGGCTGCCCCAGAGCCAGCGGGAAGGGAGGAGGTTGAGGGGCTGTAGAGCCTCGTGGGTGACCCGAGCTCAGACCCCTCGGGGGTCCCTGTGTCCCTGCAGGTGGATGTGGCCCGGGAATGGCAGGGAAATGTCCCCTCCATAAGGAGCAGGGCGGGAAAAAACTTGTCTGGTCCCTTGGGATCTCTTGGGAGAGGGCAGGGATGGCAGGAGGGCGTTGGGGACACAGCTCTTGCTGGCAGCCCCTGTTGCGGGACCCCCGGGTGCCCCCTGTCCCTGTGGCTCCACCGTGTCCCCTTGTGCTTGTTGTCACCGTCCCTGTTGTCCCCGTGAGGGGGGTATCGGTGCCGCGCGCGCTCTTGTCACGGATGTAAAGAATAAAACGGGAAGAGCGGCAGGGCTGGCGCCTGCTCCGTGGGACCACGGGGACCCGGCCGGGTGCCAAGGGACCGCCGTGTCCACAGGCACCTTGTCCCACCCCGTGTCACCCCCGGCTCCGGGAGGAGCCACCTAAAAATAGCACCGCGGGGCCGCGCTGTTCCCAGGGCTGGCCCCATCCCAGCGTTCCCGCCCTTGGAGCGCCTGGATGGGGAATGAAACCCCGGGAGCTGGGGATAAAGAGGGCGATCCCTTCTGCATCCCAGTGAGAACCGGGCTTGCTTTGCCGCTCTCCCATCCCATCCCGGCTTTCACCGCGTTCCCTCCCGCTTTGTCTCTGTGCTGCTTTTCCAGCCGCTTGTTCCCGCGCAAGCCAGAGCTGCCCTCGTTTCCCATCGCACTATTTTTACAGCGGAGATAAAAGAGTTGCCATAAATCACCCCCCCCCTTCCCCGGCAGCTGCTTTTCTTCCGCCGCCGCTGCAGATTTCCCGGTGCGTTCGGCGCTCTGTTCCGGGGATCGTTAATCACCCTCGGAATCGCGTGCCGGTGCCGGCTGCATTCCCAAAGGGGCTGCTTGGGATGCGCCATCACCGTGTGTGACTTGGATGGAGGGAATTTTGCTGGGAAAGGGGTCTGGGAAGGACCCCGAGGCCGAGCGGTTGGATCAAGTGCAGCCTGAGCTCCGCATCCTGGTAAAAAGAGCAGGGAAGATCCCTGATTCCCATCCAGGAGCCGCGTGCAGGGGCTGGAATTAAAAGTCGACTCTGTTTTCCTGCCCCTGCGGGGGTTTCCTACATTCCCTGGATGGCTCCTTTGCTCCAGGGCCTCGGATCAACCTCGGAGCCGCCGGCTTAATTAAGGCAGCGTTAGGATGGGCCCTGTGCCAAGCTCCGGCTTGGGAATGCCGAGCGGGATGGCCGGGATCCCTCCGGAGCGAAGCTCCTGCGGCTGCTTCCCTCACAGGCTCCCTGCAGGAGCCAACGCTCCGGAGCAGGAATAGCTCTTCGGAAAGACAAATAATCCATCCGGCCAAGGGGGGGAAAAAAAGCCGGAGAGGCCGTGGGTGCTGCCGGAGCCGGGCCGCGCTCCGTGCGATGAGTTGGCAAGTGCTCAGCCCCCTTCCTCCCCACCCAAATTCCAAAGCTGGGGAGGGAGCGGGATGACCCTTGGCTCCTCGAGATGTCAGTTTTTATTAAGGTTGGGATCTGGGAATGCCCAGGGTGGTTGGGAAAACCCCTCGGGAACGCGGGGGGCTCCTCCGGGCCCGGCCTCTCCTCCTCCCAAAGGCTCCGGCCGCGGCGGCGGTGGGGGGAGTTATCGGATGCGTCGTCACGGGGGGTTAATCGGGAATGGGGACGGGAATGGGGCGGAGGGGATGGGAATGGGGCGGAGGGGACGTGGCGGGGGCCGCCCCGCGACGTCATTGCCGCTCGGTCGCGGGGCAGAGACGAGAAAACGGCCAGAAAAGGGGCGATTTTGGGGCAGAGAAACCCTCCGGGAGGTTGTTTTTTTTTGGGGTGGGAGGCGCGGATCGGTGCAGCGTGAACCCATGGGCACCCTGGAGGGACGGGGGCCCGGGAAAGGCCCCCCGAAACTCGCGGGTTTCGTCTTAAAATAGAAAAAGTGACGCGCGGGCGGCGGCGGACGGGACCGATCGAGGCGCCTTGGGACGAGCCGGGGCCACCGCGGCGTCCCCGAGGCCGAGGGACCGCGGGCGAGGATCACACCCCGCTCCTCGCCGGGTCCCCCGCGGCCTCTCCGCGCGGGAAGGGGAGGCCGGGAGCGGCCGCCGGGGCGGACGGGACGGTGGGGAACGTCACTTCTCCGAGTCCGTCTTGATCATGTTCCTCAAGGCGCTTTTGAGGCTCGTCTTGCTCGGGGACTTGGCGGGCGGGCTCGGCGGCTCCCCCTTCAGCTCCATCTCGATGGTCATGACGACCTTTCGGGGTGCGCGGGGGGGATTCAGCGCCCGCCGCCGCGCTCCCCTTCCCTGCCCCGCTAACCGCTATTTCTTCTCCTTGCGGGAATCGCCCGGGACTCCCTTGGCCTTTTTCTCGCTCGCCGCCTTGGTGCTCCGGCTGTGGTCCAGCATGGCGTAGAGGACGGGCGCCTGCGGGTGCGACGGGCACCGTCGGGGCCGGCGACGACCACCCCATCCCGCCCTCCCCGCCGCAGTTTTCCAGCTTTTGCTCCGTCTCGGGATCTCCAGCTCCCACCAGCTGGTTTATTTCCCAGTTTCCCACCGGGAGAAGTTTTCCTGGGCCGCCCTGTCCTCTCCTCCATCATCTCCTAGCTGCTCCCATGGGATTTTCCCCGCTGTTTCGGGCTATGGGGCTGCTCTGCCTTCGCGCGTCCCGCCCGATCCCATCCCGCGATCCCGGCGCTCACCTGGCGGCTCCGCTTGGACGCGTCCTTGGCCGATCTCTGCAGCTTCCCTTTCTCCATGGCGCTAAAAGCGGGCACGGGAAAGCCGAGAGGCGGCTCAGAAAGACCCGAGCTGCTCCGAGCCGCCCGCTCCCAGCTCAAAAAGCGGGAGCTTTTTGGGAATGCTCCGTTTTTCCCCCCCCGTTTTCGGATCCGTTTCGTCTCACCTCAGCCGTCTCTGCAGGGCCGCCTGCCTCCGGAGCCAGCAGTATCGGATGAGATAGACCAAGGCCACCGCGACGAGCACGAGCAGCAACGCTCCGCCGATGATGGAGCCGAGGACGACGCCGTAGCGCGTGGGCACTGCGCGGGCGACCCGTCAGGGCCCGGAAAACCGGGAAAACGACGGGAAAACAGCGGGAAAACGACGGGAAGATCCCCCCTCTTTGCGGTACCTTTCTCGAAGACGTAGAGCGTCACCTGCGAGGACTTGCCCACGATGTCCGGCGGGTTCTTGACGTCGCACGTGAAGGTGCCGTTGTCCGTGTAGTCCAGGTTGTGGATGACGATGGAGCCGTCCTTGCGGTGCGGGTTGCCCACCCACTCCATGCGCTCCTTGAAGGTGCCCACGTCATCGATGTAGGGCTGCCCCTTGGCGTAGTGGAATATCTAGGGGGAAAAAAACAACGTCATTGGGACAGCTCCGGGTACGGAAAGGCCATCCCGGCGCCGGGATGCGCGGGAGGGCGGCGCTTACGGAGATGCTGTCCCGGGAGCCCTCGGCTTGGAAGTGCCACGTGATGGAGATGTCCTCGGAGATCCACTCGCTGGACCAGAAGCTGCAGGACAGGGTGACGCGGGAGCCCACGGTGCCGTGGACCTCGCGCTGCGTGTAGACGTGGATGGCGAGCGACGGCGGGAGCTCTGCGAGGGGACACACCGCGTCACCCTCGGTGACACCCGCTCCGCGGCCGCGAATCCCGAATCCCGGGGCTGCTGCCAAAGGGCCTTTGTTGGCCCCGGAGAATGCACAAGGGACGGCAAGGGGACAGCGGCGCTTTGTGCCGCCGCGGGTGGCACTTTGGTGGGCGCCGAGGGGACGTCGTTGTCCCCAAAGGGGACGTCGTTGTCACCAGGACGTCGCCCTGAGCACCCCGGGGAGGTGGTACCGGGCGGGACCTGGTGACAGGGACCCTGGGGATGGGGAACAGCGGCGCCGCGTGGCGTTTGCACAGATGGAGCCCAAGCAGCTGAATCCCGGAGGCACCAGGAATCCCGGGGGTGCCGAATCCCAGGATTGAGGGGACATCGTTGTCCCGTTGTCCTCAAAGGGGACATCGTGGTCACCAGGACATGGCCCCGAGCACCCCACGGAGGTGGCACCGGGGAGGGGACCTGGTGACAGGGACCCTAGGGATGGGGTTGGCACGGATGGAGCCCAAGCAGCTGAATCCTGGGAGGCGCCGGGGGTGCCAAATCCCGGGATTTTGGGGGTCTTTCCCGCCCTTACCCAGCACGAGGAGCAGCGCGGCGAGGACGAGGAGGCTCCCGCGGCCGGCGGCGGCGGCAGCACCCTGGGACATGGTGGCGGCCGCACGGGACGCTGCCGGGGCCGGGGCTGCCGGGGCCGCCGGGGCGCCGCCGCTTAAGAGTGGGTGCCGGGTCCCTCCCCGGCGCGGGCGGGCGCGCGGGAGAAGGGCCGTTTTGTCCCGCTGGGGACGAGGAGGGCGAAACACGCGGCGGGCGGGCGGCCCCGCACACAGCGCCCTTTGTGCCGCCGCATTCCCGGCCGCGGCGGGGGCGGCCGCGCTGGAATGCGCCCCCCGGGGCCGCTTTGCCGGGATTCGGGGTATCCCGGGACGCTTTGTGGATCGGGAGGGTCTGTTTTTTTGGGGGGGAAAATGCTGCTTTTGGGGTGGGTTTGGCCGCTTGCTGCCCCCAGGGGCGATGGGTTGCAGTTGCTGCGAGGTGAATGTTGCCCATAAAAAGTAGGGGAAAAAACGGGATTTTGGGTCTCCTTGGAAGGGGATTGACCACCTGGAAGGGGGACGGGTATTCTGGGCGTGCATTGGGGTCATGGACAACTCCTTGGCCCCGATCCCTTAGGTGACAGTAGCCCCGAGGGGAACGTTCGCCCTCGGGGCCACCGCGGTGGTGACAGTGGCCCGAGCGGCGCGGCGCGGCGGGGCGGAACGGAAGAGCCCGAGCCGCGGTGCGCCGCGAACCCTCTCCCCCTCCACAGGGCGGCGGGGGCGGAAGGGCGTCACGGCCGCTTCCGGGCGCTGCGAGATGGCGGCGCTGGCGCTGAGGTGACTCGCGGGGCCGCCCCGGCCGGGGCCTGCGGGCCCTGCCCGGGACACGGAGGGGCCAGCGGGGGGGTTGGACCGAGGCCGCTGCCCGGTAACGGCAAACGGAGGGGGCCGATCTCCATCTCGGGTGGGGTAATAACGTCCCGGTGGTTCCCGGTGGAAAAACAGCGGGATTTTCCCGTCCCGGGAGGTTCCCGGTGGAAAAACAGCGGGATTTCCCCCCCCGGGCATAAACAGAGAGCAAAATCGAGGTTTATTTAAACGTTAGAGCGGAGGTCAACGTCCCTCGGGGCAAAATGAGCGCTTTATTACCCCAGAAAATCCGGTTTGTTCGAAGCGAAGGAGCCTGCTCAAACCCGGGCCCATCCAGCAGAAACTTTGCTGCTTCGAGGTTGTTTCCTCCCAGTTATCGATATTTTTTCCTGATATTGGCGAAATGTGAGGAAAATAGTGGTGGAATATTGGTTGAAATGGTGTTGGGGCTTTTTTTTTTGCGAATAAAAACAGGCTGGTCATGTTTTGATGGAAACTTTTTGCATTTAAAAAGCGAAAGATTTGGATGGCTGCAATCCCGGCTGGAGTCCTGCGGAGCGACTGCGCCTTGGACCAAAAAAAGCATCAAAAAGAAGGAAATCTTTGTAGTTTTGGGTCTGACAGCTTCCTCTGGTGCCTGTTTTTACCTTTCAGATGAAAAGGCATCCAGAATCGCTGCGCGTTCGCCTCGTGCGTCGCAAAACCCGAGTGATTTTTATAGCGCTCCGAGCTCATGCGTTTCTGGAGCTCTCCCTGGTGACTTCCAGTGCTTCCTTCGGGAGTTATAACAGGCGGATGCGCACGGAGATGCGACGTGTCGGGTTCCATATAGATTTTCCACTTAAATCTCACTTTATGGCTCACTCACAAGACCCTTCGCGAGCCCTTTACGACCCCTTGTACTTTATAAAACCTTAAAGGTTTCATGTTGTTCTCAAAATCCGTATGTTTTACCGCCTTTTCCCAGCGTGATGCAGAGGTTCGGGGCCTCGGGATTCTATTTTAGGACTAATTTTCCTTTTATTTTTTTAAAATAACTTATTTATCAGTGATCTGGAAGAAAACATCAGCTAATGGACGGGGAGCTGGCGAAGGAGCAGCAACGGAGAGAGAATGATAAATAATGAAGAGGACAGGTCTTGGGTACAGCGTGACCTTGATTGCTCAGCTGGAGGGCTGCGTTTTGCAAGCGCGATGCATCAAAAATAGGAAAAGGAAAAATTAAAATTGCGCTCGGAGAGTGGGGGATGCTTTTGGGGGGAGTTTAGCTTTGAAAAACGATAGAATCCGGTGGATTTTAGGCTTATTTTGAGTGTTGTAGGTGATTCAGGTGCTGCCCTTGCGCTTTTTCCGCCAGCCCTGGGCCTCGTAGAGCAGCTTTTGTGTAAGGGGAGATGAAGGAAGTTGGGAATCTGAATATGGAAACGGTGACTGAGGAGGGTATGAGAGGTGCATAAATCATTAGGAATGTGCGGATAGCGCTTGCTCATTCACTGCCTTTGCTTTAACCATGGATTTGGAGGCGCTGGGTGATTCTGGTGCTTTGGTTTCGGGATGAGCAAGGAGGTGGCACCCAGAGGATTCCTGCTATCGAGGGTTGAAAACTTAGGGAGTTCAAGCGATGGCAACAGAATGCCACAAAGAAGGGGAAAAAAGGCTTTTATTTTATGTACTGAAGCCATCTCCGGCTTGGGAAGTCTCTGCTCCGCTCTGTTTCCGTGTATTTTCCCCCGGGGAGCTGTTGTTGGGAATGGTATCGGGATCGGGGAGGGTTTGGTGCGGCCCAGAGCGGCTCTTTGCTGCTTTATCCGGCGGTTCCTGATGCGGTTGTCGGGCGCAGGTGTCGCAAAGAACCCCTCGATGCTGGCGTGTTTGAACAGATTTAATTAACATTCCTCATTAGCCTCCAAACGAACGTGCTGGGCGTTATTCCGCGCTCCGCTCTTGTGGAAACGCCATCGGGAAAACGTCGCTTTTTCCACTTCGGCCTTGGCGGGAGCGAGCGGGCGCCGTAGATTCCAGCCCACATCTGCAAACTCTCGAGCTGTCGCCGTGCCGGGCGCCTGTTCCTCTACCCCGTTCCTGGAGAAGTGCCCGCGAAAGTCACAATTGATCCGTAGAAAGGAGCTCCCACTCCTTTGGGGCCATAAAATCCCTTTTTTTCCCCGCTCCAAGTGCCGCTGTGACCGCAACGCCGCGTGCGCCGGGACAGTGACCTGGCCTCTTCCGATTGCTCCCAGCTTAATGAGCGGTGCTGGTGAAACCGTGTCATAAAAACAAGTGTTTAGAGGAAAAGGGGGTTCATAATTTTATTTTAGACGCTTCACCCTTCGCACGGTGCTTGGCACAGGCGCCGGTTTGGAGACGGGCTGCACCCGCCCTGCTAATTGCCCTAACGAGAGTGAAGGGTGGACGACGGCATCAGCCCAGGGTGCTGTTTATGTCTGTCTTATGAACACGGTAATCACTGAGGAGACTAATTACAGGGTGTCCTAATGAAGGACCCCCTGGGCAGAGGCTCTGTTTGAGAGCTAGGCTCAGTGCTACAGCCTGCAGATTTTGGACCAGCCCAGATCCTTCCGTGCTAGGACTGATATTTAAGGCGCAACCCCTTGAAACGGCAAATTCCCTGCACTGGCCACAAACTGCTGGCATTTTGGGCTGTTTATTTGTCCCTCACGAATAAACTTTCCTGTTTTTCCCTGCAGATGTGCCGGACAGCGATGCCTCCTGGCCCGGCTCAGGCCCGGCTTTCTCGCACGCCAGTGAGTTTGGGGTTTTACGGAGGGTAACGGGATTAAGTTCTTTCCCCGTGGGATCCAAAGCTTGGCTGCATTTCTAAGCTCTATCCGCTTAGGAATTCCGATGCCGTGGCGAGCGTCTGGCCTGTTTACCGATGGTCTCATAGTTTTGGGACTCAAGGAGAAGCTCAGTTGGGTCTCGCTGAGGAGGCAGAACCGGCATCACCCTCTGGGGTGACTTTTTGTGACAAGTGACGTTAAGTTTGCACTTACGGGGAGCGAGGATGTTCCCCCTCGCTTCGTGCCGCCAGGCTGAGGGAGAAACAGTTATTTTCTGCCAAATTGCTCTAAGTGTAATTGCGATGTAATCTCAGGAACATTAAATTACAAGCTCCGTATTTGGCGCAGGGTGCAATTACCGTGGCAGTGAAGAGCAGGTTGCACGTTATCGCTGTTACATAACCCGGGATCTGATATCCTATACCCCCATTTGGGGCGGCGGGGGGTTGGCTCCGTGGATTTTGCTGCGGAATGGAGCCAAACGCGGCATCTGGAGGGTTATTCCAAACTCCAGGGAGCTTGCAGGAATTGTTTTTGTTCTTTTTATTGCTCTGGGAGGGCACAGGTGCTCGCTGCCCGGTCCTCCATGCATCCCGTCTCTTCTCTTTTCCCAGTGTTGTCCCCATGGGCACGACGGCCAAGGAGGAGATGGCACGGTTTTGGGATAAGAACACCAAATCCAACCGCCCCTTGTCCCCCCACGTCTCCATTTACAAGTAAGAGGCTCCACTTCGCACCGCAGCCCTTCTCCCTGCGCTCCCTGGGGACATTCCTCGCTGTCACCCTTGGGAACCCCCTTCCCTTCGTTCCTCACTCGCGGGAGCCCTGCAGTTTTCTGCTCCGTCCTCAGCAGCCGCAGCCCTTCCCAACCCCGTGCCCGGTGGCATTTGTCATTCCCAAGCCTCTGCACATTCCCCCGTCTCCCCCCCGTTTTGCTCCGGCTGGATTCCTCAAATAATTCCGAGTGCAGAACTACCCGCCCAGCAGCACAGAGCTGTCTAGGAATAGACGGGCCGTGTTTTGTGCCCCTGCCTTGGAAACCTCTCTAATATTATGTATATTTTTCACCTTCCTGCCCCGTTCTTGCTGATGAAACCGCTCGTTTTGCAGGTGGTCCCTGCCCATGGCGATGTCCATCATGCACCGAGGCACCGGCGTGGCGCTGAGCATGGGTGCGTGGATCCTTGGGCTGCTCTTGTGGATTTGGGGGGATTTTCCTGAGGCTCAGAGGAAATTTCAGAAGTGCCTGCGAGTGGCTGCTGCTTTCCCAGGGACACTGACTTGTCCCAGCACGGCTGGCACTGCCACCAAATAGGGAGAACCCTCCTCTCTCCTCCGTCCTCGATGAGCTCCGGGTTTGGCTGCGGCTCTGTCACCAATCCAGAAATATCGGGGTGATCTCCCCAGTGAAACTAGATCAGTTATCCCCGCTACCTGCTTGGAAATCGTGGGCAATGTGGCTGGGATTCATTGGAATTGCTCTTCAGTGTAGGTTTAGCTTAGCAATGGGGAAAAAAAACATGGGTGCAAACCTGTTCCTAGTAAAAAAAAAATTGGGAATTGCATTGCTTTGGGGCTAGGGAGGATGTGAGCACTGCGGGGATGTGTGGAATTGATGTCCTCCTTCCAGGCCTTGGACTTCCAGCCTCTGGCCTGGCTTTCTGTGCTGGCAGCCGGTGACAATTCTGGTGGCTTTGGCTTTCTCAGGTGTCTCCCTCTTCGGCCTGGCCGCCCTGCTTCTCCCGGAGCAGTTCCCGCACTACCTGGCCCTGGTGAAGTCGCTCAGCCTGGGTCCCACTCTCATCTACTCCGCCAAGTTCGCGCTGGCTTTCCCGCTCTCCTACCACACCTGGAACGGGATCCGGCACCTCGTGAGTAGCCTGGGCTGCGAAGCCGGGGGAGGAAAACGTTTGCCGGCGGAGGGAATGACGCGCGCGGGATTTGGGAAGGTGCCCTTGGATATGGAAATCAGTCACCTAAAGCGCTGCAGAACCAAGGTGCTATTTTTGGGAACGTGGAAGTTGCAAAGAGCAGCGCTCGCCGCTGCTCCTTCCCCCAGCGGCAAGGAGAGCCGGAGCGTCCCCCTCCTGCACCGCGTTCCCTCCGGAGCGCCGCAGGGAGCCGATTTGGGAAGAGAAGGTGGCAGGGAGCAGGCGCTACAGCTGCAGGGAGGTGTCTGCAGAGCCGCAGCGCCGCGGGAGCGCCGGCTCCTGCTCGTTACCTCCTTGCAACGCAGCTGTCGTGCCGTCATCTTCAAAGGGCTCCGTGCTATTTGCGGAGCCCGGAAAACGCGGTGCGGCGGCTCGGAGACGAGCGCGCCCTGCTCAGAAGTAACCTGTGATGTTTGCCCTGGGCTTGAAGTTTGGAACAAGGTACTCGGCGGAGCTGAATTTCCTGTGTTTAGAAAAGGAGGGGGAGCTTTGGAGCTGGCAGTGGGACAAGCCGTGCTGTTTTCCTAGTCGATTTTGTGTTCCCGCAGCTCCAGCTGGGTTTGGTTTTACAGGAGCAACTGGCCCGGCGCGTGACACGATCCTCCAGCAGCAGTGGCCCCTGGCTGAGCTTTTTACTGGCACGGGAGCAAAGTTAGGGGGAAGAGATTCGCAATCCAGAGGTGAACCTGGGTGCGCTGGAGGCCAGGGCTTCTTCCCGCCTGCTTCCCACTGCTTCCCAACAGCTCCGGGCTGTTACTGCTGCCTTGGAGTTGCGGCTCGGGCGCTTCATAACCTATTTCTGTCAGGAGCGAAGCGAGGAGAGAGCAGCTGCTGTTCTGCATGCGACGTTGGCACGTTCTGTCTTGGAATATTCCATGCAGGATCTAAGTGCCATGTCTCTTCTCTCCTGGCAGGTGTGGGACATGGGGAAGGGCTTCAAGCTCAGCCAAGTCGACCAGTCCGGGATGCTGGTCCTTGCCCTGACCCTGCTCTCCTCGGCCGGCCTGGCGGCCATGTGAAGCCGTCTCCTGCTCCACAACCTCCCTTTTTCCGGAAAATCCGCTCTGTCCGTCCTCAGCATGCGGAGAGGGAGGCAGGAGGACAGACTCCAAGTAACTACCAATCTCCGGGGAAGGTGGCACTTCCCCTCCTCATGATTTTTTTGTGGATGATCAGAGTTGCTTCTCACCAGCCCGGGCAATGTGCTGGTCCAGGCCAGCCTTGTTCGTGGCCAGGGGGACAGGCCGGGGTGTCCCCTCATGTACCCAAACAGCCGCAGAGAGCTGGGCACAAGCTGTGTCCAGTATGTCCCAGCACTCGCAGAGACCTGCCTAACTCATTACAGCTCTTTCAGACAAACTTTAATGCATTTTTTTTTTTTTAGTTATTTTCCTCCTCGTTCTGTCCCAAAGCTTTAGACAAAGCCCATTCTGTGTCCGCTCAGGTCCGAGTGGGCTCGGGGAAGGAGATGCCAGCGCTGCCGCTCGCGCGGGTGTGGGCCCCGGCCGGGACAACCGTGGCCATTGAGGGCACCGTCTCCCAGGGGAGGGAGAGCAGCGGGAGCTGCGAGCGCCGGCGCCCGTGACGGGAATGAGGAATCGGTGCCATCCGGGATGCACCGCGGCCCCAGGATTCGTGAGCCCGGCAGCGGAGAACACGCTCAGACCCACGGCTTTTCCTTTATCCCTGAAAAGGTGATTGAGCAAATTTGCGGGCCCTGAAGGCAATGGAAACGTCCCACTTTTCCCTGTGTTCTCCTAAAAAAAACTGGGAGCACTGGGGTTTTCCCACTGGCACTGGCTCTTATCCCGGTGCGTGTTTGTAACGTGTCCTCATCGCAATAAACCAGCCCTGATCCTTCACACACGACACCCCCGGGTTGCTCATTTTGGGTTTTTTTTTGGGTTTTTTTTTTTTCTGGCACAAAAAAGAGGAGGAGAAAGAGGAGGAGAAAGGAGGGTTTGCTTTGAGATTCCCAGAGGAGCTGCGTGATGGAAAAACGAAGTCTTTGCCCGGGTGCTTTTTTTTGCTCTCTTGTTTTTGCAGGGCCAGGTTTAACGCCTGCCCTTTGGAGTCTGTGGGTGCGGGGTTGCTCTGGCTGGGAAATCTCGCCAACCCAGCAGGGAGGAATTTTCTTGGGAGCGTGTTTGTTTGCACTGGTACAAAATGCCCGCAGGAAATCCCGGACAGGAGCTTCTTGCCTAAACGTGCCCACTTCTAATGTCCTCATCACGAGCCCTGTCGTCTTATGTCCCGGCGAGGGGCTCGGCTCTATCCTTTGGGAAGGATCCTCCTTCCTTTTCCCAAAACGGCGGCTTCCGCAGGAACATTTACTCTCTCCTTAGCCAGCTTTTCCTGGAGACCTCAAGTGGCAGGAGGGGAAGTCATTCCCAGAAAAGCTTCCCGGGATCTTCCAAGCTGCTGACGAAGTTGGACTTTGCCCTGTTTCTTGCCTTTCCGTGGACTTTATTTCCTCCCTGGATGCGTGTGCAGCCTTGGAGCTGGAGCGGGACCAGCGTCCACCCGTTTTAGTGCTGAAAATCCAACGGATGGGGGGGGATTTTATTTTTTTTTTTCACTTTTATTTTTCCAGTTGCCACGAAAACACAGCTTGGCTGCGTAGCCGGCCCTTGCTGGGGCTCCTCCTCCAGCTCTCCTTCAGCGCCGACGCTTTTTGGTGGAAAAGCGACTCGGGAGCGGGAGCGGATCCCGGGAAGCCGCCGGCTCCGCTCGCCTCATCCGTGTGGAAGCCCGGGACAAAGCGGGAATGTTTTGCGCTGGATGCTGGGAGCAGCAGGGAGGGAAGCGGCCGGCGGGGAGGGAGAGCAGGAAGGGCTCAAAAATGGACGCGAGGCCCCGGCCTGGCGCTGCCGGGGGCCGTTTGTCCCGCTCCGTCCTCGGCGCGGGGCAGGAGCTTGCTCCAGCCGTCCCGCTCCGGGGAAACGCTCTTGTCCCTCTTGGCCGTGGCCTTGCGGGCGCGCGAGGCAGCGCCGGCCGCGGGTGACACGGCGGGGCTTTGGGGACCGGCCTCCGCGGGGCCGGGCGAGCCCAGGAGCGGCGGCGAACGACCCACCTTGGCTTCGGCGCCCACGGAGCCCGGCCGGCTCGGGGGCAGCCAGGCCGGCTGCTCGGGGCCGGCGGCTTGGGCCGGAGGCGGGAGCGCGTCCCGGAGCCGCAGATCCGTGAAGGCCGCTTGGCGGGAGAGCGGCACCTCGGCGGGGCTGTCGGCGCGCGCCCTGGCCTTCCTGGCGGAGCGGGGCTGGCGCGAGGCCGGCGGCTCCGCGGCGGCGCCGTCCTCCTTGGGGCGCACGTCGAGGCGGCCCAGCTTGCGGCACAGCGGCGCGGCCGCCTCGGCGCCCAGTGCCTCCTCCTCCTCGGCTTCGGCCTCGCGGGGCATTTCGGGCTGGGGAACGGCGAGGCCCTCGCTCCGCGTCAGGATGTCCTCGCTCCGAGGCTTCCCGGGCGCCTGCGCCTCCGGACGCGGCTCCTGCGGCTGCGGGACGATGGGCTGAGACGGATGGGCAGGATGGAGATGATCCCCAGGGAAAACCAGAGCCAAAAAGGGGGCCTGGGGACCCCTCCGTGTCCTTCCTCCCCTCCTGGCTGCGCTCCAGGAGCGGAGCGGCCTGGGAGCTCCTCCTGGTGGCCCCTTGTCACCCTGCTGCCAGGAGCAGGGGACAACCTCCAGCTAAGGGTGAGCCGGAGAGGGGCGCGAGGAAGAGGAGAGGGCACCGACGCCGAGCGCGTCGGATCCAGCCCAAAAACAGGCGCCGTTTGGGGACGTGGGGACATGCGGAAGGAGAGGGAAGCAGCACAGCGAGCCGCAACCTTCCCTGCGCATCCCCCTTTCCCTGGTGGGGATCCAGGATCCCGGGAGCGCCCGGGAAGGTGCCTGGGGACCCACGGGAGAAGAGGGAAGCAGCACAGCGAGCTGTGACGTTCCCTGTGCATCCCCCTTTCCCTGGTGCGGATCCGGGATGCTGGGAGCGCCCAGGAAGGTGCCCAGGGACCCGCGGGAGGAGAGGGAAGCGGCGCAGCGATCCACGACCTTCCCTGCGCATCCCCTTTCCCTGGTGGGGATCCGGGATCCAGGGAATGCCCAGGACGGTGCCCGGTGTCCCGTGGTAGGAGAGGGAAGAGGCACAGCGAGCCGTGACGTTCCCTGCGCATCCTCCTTTCCCTAGTGCGGATTTGGGATCCCAGGAGCGCCCAGGACGTTGCCCGGCATCCCGAGGTAGGAGGGGAAGCGGCACAGCGATCCACGACCTTCCCTGCGCATCCCCTTTTCCCCGGTGTGGATCCAGGATCCCGGGAGCGCCCGGGATGGTGCCCGGCGTCCCGCGGTGCCCACCTGGCCGGTGACGGCGGTGCGGAGGCCGTTGCAGGCGGCGGCGAGCGCGGCGGCGGCGCGGAGGCGGCTGCGGAGCTGCGCGGCGGCGGCCGCCGAGCGGCCCGTGAGGCTCAGCTTGGCCGGCGGGATGCTCAAGGGCATGTCCCACGTGCCCAAAAAAGTGCCCCAGGGCGACGCCTGAGGGGAGATTCCCAGGAAAGGGCAGGAAAAGCGGAATCTGGGAAGGAAGCCCCCCCCGTGTCCCCAACACTCACCTTGGAGCGGGGCACGGCGGGGAGCAGGTGGCCCCGGTCATCGGTGAGGGGCTGCGTGTACCCGTCCCGCTGCCCCGCGCGCTGGGGGGCACAGAGGGAGTTGGGGGGGTTGGAAGGGGTCAGGGATAGGGGATTGGGGGGGGAGAAGGGAGGTCCAAGTGCCCCCTTTTGGGGGGA
>JAUBNY010000571.1:12933-29047 GCA_032275445.1 Crypturellus soui | reverse complement strand
CGGCCGGGCGGGGGGGCGGGAGCCCCCGGGCCGCGCGCGGGGGCCGCTTTGGGCCCGGGGCCGGTTCGGGGCCGCCGACCCGGCGGTACCTGCGGGTGGGGGGCGGGGGGGGGCCCACGGCCGGTTGGCTCCGCCCACCCGGACCCCCCCGGTGCCCGGTGCTCCCCCCCCCGCACCTGCCCCGCGCCCGCGCGCGCCGCCGCCGCCGCCGCCATGACGCCTCACAATGCGCGCGCCCGTCTCCTAGCAACCGCCCCCCCCCGCACGCTCACGTGACCCCCTCCGCGGGCGCCGCCTGGCGGAGGGGACGGGGCCGCGAGGGGCGGGGCCACTGGAGGGAGTGGGCGGGTCCATGGCGAGTGGGCGGGGCCACGGGTGGGAGTGGGCGGGGCCAGAGTTCGCTGTCCCCGCGGGGACGGTCCCGCCTCGGTGTCACCGGGGGAGCCGTTCCCGGCCTCAATGGCCCCATGGGGCCATTCCCAGCCTTAGTGTCCCCATGGGGCCATTCCCAGATTCCCACCTTGGTGTCCCCATGGGGCCATTCCCACCTCAATGTCCCTATGGTGCCATTCCCAGCCTTGGTGTCCCCACGGGGCCATTCCGAGCCTCAGTGTCCCCACTGGGGTGACTCTTACCTGAGTGTCCCCACAGGACCATTCCCTGCCCTTGGCATCCCCATGGAGCCATCCCACAAAACCATTCCGCCTGGGAATGCCGTGTCGCCCAGTAGGGAAAGGGACCGGGAACAGAGCGGGACCTCGAGACGAGCCAAATTCCCAGGATGAGAGAAGGAAGTTAATGGGAAAACTCAGGGGGTTCCTCAGCTCGGGCTGTACGGAAAAGGGCTGTTTTCGGCCCAAAGTCCTTGCTCTGCGGTGCCACCGCCCTGGTGTCCCCAAGCAGCAAGGACAGGAGCCGGAGGATCCCGATGGGGAAGCGGGACATGGGGACAAGGGGGAAGCTGGACATGGGGACAAGGAGGCACCGAGGGGACCCGGCGCCCGAAAGGCAGAAGTGGCTCCGAGTGCCGTGGGAAACCCCCGGAACGAGAGGAAGGGGAAGCGGCTCCCGCGGGCACCGGGCCACGTGCGGCCTCTGCGGCGCCGGGCACGAGGGGACGGGAGCGGCGATCCCGTGGGATCAGCCGAGGGGGGTGGAGCCGGGAAGGGGGATGCAACGGGAGGAGGATTCAACCGGGAACAGGGATGCAATAGGAAGGGGATGCAGCTGGGAAGGGGGATGCAACGGGAGGAGGATGGAGCCAGGAAAGAAGATGCAATGGGAGGAGGATGCAGGCGGGAATGGGGATGCAACAGGAGAAGGATGCAACCGGGAGGAGGGATGCAAGAGGAGGAGGATGGAACCGGGAAGGGGGATGCAATGGGAAGGGGGATGCAACCGGGAAAGGGGATGGAAGAGGAGGAGGATCCAAATGGGAAGGGGGATGGAAGAGGAGGAGGATGCAACCAGAAAGGGGGATGCAACGGAAGGAGGATGGAACCGGGAAGGGGGATGCAATGGGAGCGGGATGCAACCGGGAAGAGGGATGCAAGAGCAGGAGGATGCAAGCGGGAAGGGGGATGCAAAAGGAGCAGGATACAGATGGGAAGGGAGATGCAACGGGAGCAGGATGCAGGCGGGAAGGGGGATGTGACCGCGGTGGCCTCGGTCGCCCGCGCTGGGGCCGGGCCGCCCCGCTCCCGCTTCCCCATCCGAGCGGGAGAAGCAGTTTCGCTTCCCGCAGCCTCGGGAACGGTTCCTGCGCCGGGAGGGCCGTGACTTTCTGCGGAGCTAAATTAAATCCCTCGGAGCCGCGGCCGAGGCCGTTGCACAAGAGCGGCCGCGGAGGGGCTGCGGATTCGCTGTCCGAGCCGCTTTCTGGGAAGAGCTGCCTGGAAATCCCCGGGATCGGGAATAACCGGGAGGAAAAGCTCGTGGCACAGATGGGGGGGATGGAGCGGGACAAGAGGACAACGATGGTGACATGGGGACAGCGAGGACACGGGGGAGGCTGTGGCCTTGGGAAGGGGCCGTGGAGCTGCCTGGGCAGCGGCGCCGGCTCCGGAATGCAGGGCTGCTGCATGGGATGATTCCTGCATGGAGCGATCCCTGAGTGGGGCAATTCCTGCATGGAAAAATATCCTGCATGGGGCAATTCCTGCACGGGGAAATTCCAGCATGGGGAATTCCTGCATGGAGCAATCCCTGAAAGGGAAATTCCTGCATGGAGCAATTCTGCATGGGGGAATCCCCTCCACGGGGCAGTTGTTCCATGGGGCAATTCCTGCATGGAGCAATTTCTTTTAGGGAGCAATTCCTGCACCGGGGAAATCCTGCATGGGGAATCCCTGAATGGAGAAATCCTGCATGGAGCAATTCCTGCATGGGGCAATTCCTGCATGGGGAATTCCTGCACAGAGCAATTCCTGAATGGAAAATTCCTGCATGGAGCAATTGCACGGAGCAATTCCTGCACGGGGCAATCCCCTCCATGGGGCAATTCCCTGCACGGGGCATTGCGGGTGCAGGGGGGGCACCTGCAGCGGGTGTCCCCGGCCGCGCTGGTGACACCCGGTGGTGGCACCACCAGAAGGACCCGTCTCCCGTCTGCCCATGGCCGATTCCCATTTATTTCCCTCCTGCCGTCCCTTATCCCGCTCCCAGCTCCGGATCCGGGTGGCTCCCGCTCCGGCCGCTCTCCTATCCGGCAGCGGCCTCGGTGCCGCAACCGGTGGCCGGCGGCTCCGTCGTGGCCTTCCCTGCGGGGACACGGAGCCACTGCCACGTCCCGTGTCCCGGCAGCACCCAGGGGGGGACACGGGGCGCCCGTCACCTCCCGCGGTGTCACCTACCGCGGCGGCAGTGGGCGCAGAGGACGGCGGCGGCAGCGACAGCGGCGGCCGCGAGGACCAGGACGGGGGCAGCGAGGAGCAGGGTGTCCCCAAGGTGGCAGGTGGCCTTGGGCAGCCCTGCGGGGGGACACGAGCGGGTCGGTGACAATGACGGTGACAATGACGGTGAGAGTGACGGTGACAATGCCGGTGACGGCGCGGTACCTGCGCGGTGGCAGTGCTCCCAGGGCAGCACGGCGCTGGCGCTGGCCCGGCTCACGGCGTTGGTGGCCGCGCAGGCGAAGGCGCCGCGGCGCTGCGCCGGCTCCAGGGTGACCCGCAGCACCTGCCCCGTGTCCCCGAGGAGGTGGCCCCGGGTGTCACCCGCCGCCGTCCAGCTGTAGGTGACGTTGGTGCCGCCGGCGGCCGCGCAGCTCAGCAGGGCCACGCAGGGGCCGCCGCGGCGCTCGCTGGGCACGAACACCTCCACGGTCACCTCCGTCACCGGCTCTGCGTGCAGGGGACGCCGCGGCACCGAAGCAGCCGTGTCACACGCGTGTGCGCCCGTGCATGCCCCCGTATGTGCACGCGTGCAAGCGTGTGCTTGCTGTGAGCACGTGCAGCCCTGTTTGGGCGCTGGGTGTGCTTGCACACGTGGGCACGCAGGGCTGTTTGCACGCGTGTTTGCACGCAGGAAGCATGCACAGAGGTGTGCACATGCATATGTGCATGTGGGATGCGTGCACCTATCTGTGTGCATGCATGCTCCCACACGATGCCCGTGCACACACATTCGTGCATACATGCACTATTCATGCATCCATGCGTGCATGCTTACACACGTGGGCATGCAGGGCTGTGCATGTTTGCACACGGGAAGCATGCACAGATGTGTGCACATACGTATTTGCGTGTGGCACGCATGCACACGCACATAGTCCCAAACAATACCCATGCACAGACATTTCTGCATGCACGCTTGCAGGGCTGTGCGTGTTTGCATAGAGGAAGCATGCACAGACGTGTGCACACGCATATTTGCACGTGGCATGCATGCACACATGCATACTCCTGCACAATACCCATGCGTACACATTTGTGCATGCATGCTTGCAGGGCTGTGCATGTTTGCATGCATGTTTGCACAGAGGAAGCATACGTAGATGTGTGCACACGCATATTTGCACGTGGAATGCATGCACACAGACGCATACTCCCCCATAAAACCCATGCACACACATTTCTGCATGCATGCTTGCAGGGCTGTGCATGCTTGCATGCGTGTGTGCATGCATGTTTGCACAGAGGAAGCATGCACAGACGTGTGCACACGCATATTTGCACATGGCATGCATGCATACTCCCATACCATCCCCATGCACACACATTTCTGCATGCATGCTTGCATCCATGTTTGCACAGAGGAAGCACGCACAGACGTGTGCACATGCACATTTGCACGTGGCATGCATGCACACACACGCATACCCCCCCGCCATCCCCATGCACACACACACGTGTGCACGCACCCTCTCCCCTTGCACGCGCGCTCCGTTGCCGTGCCCTACCGTGCACGCTGAGCTGCAGCTCCCGCCGCTCCGTGCGGCCCCGCGCGTCCACCAGCAGCGCTGAGAAGGTGCCGCTGTCGCCCGGCTCCAGGCGCCCGATCTCCAGGCTCAGGTTGGCGTGGAGCCGGCTGCGCCCGCGGAACCGCGACTCGTAGCGCGTCTCGGCGGCGCCGCCGAACCGCGTGGCCACGAGCTCCTCGCCCGCCGCCAGCCACCGCCAAATGACGTCCCGGTGCTGCCGGCCCGGGCTGCCGCCGGCCGCCAGCAGCACCGCTCGGCCCACCGCGCCGGCCACCCGCGCCGGGGGACGCCCCGCGGCTGCTTGGGGGACAACGCGGTGACGTTCGCGCCCTCGGTGTCCCCTACAGTGTCCCCGCTCCCGTCGCGCTCACCTTGGTGCAGCAGCAGCGCCAGCGCCAGCGCCAGGCAGGGCGTCATGTCGCGGTGCCGGAGCCGCCGGAGCCGCAGGAAATTCCCCCGGCAAAGGGCGGCGGGGCCGGAGTCGCCGCCCGAAACCGCAGCCCCGAGGAGGAAGCCGCTCCGAGGAGCCCGATGCCGCGGGCCGGGCACGGGACACGCGGGAACGTCGTGCCCAGGCGGGACGCACCGTGTCCCGCTGTCCCCATCCGTGCCCGTCCCAGCCGTGTCCCGTGCCATTCCCGGGTGTTTAGGGTATTCCCGGGTGTTCCCAGGTGGGGATTGCAGCCCCTGGGGGCTTCTCCCTGCTCAATCCAGGTTTTATTTTCCCCCAAATCCCGGGATATCCAAAGGGCTCCACGGCGTGGCCGGATAACCCAGCTCGGCACCAGTGCGCAAGGGGTTAATCCCACTTTAAACTCCTCTTAGTGGCCAAAAAATGGGGACAAGAAGGGCGCAAGGCACCGGCCCGCGGGCTGGTGGCACCCGCGGGTGTCACTGCAAGGAGCCTCTCTATTCCGTGTCACTTGTCACCTCTGTTTATCCAGGCGTCTGTCCCCTCCTCATTAGCGGAGCCCGTGGCCATGCGGTGGCCACGGAATGACAACTGTCCCGGGATGTCACCGGCGGCAAAGCGGCGGCGCCGGGACCGGTCCGACCCGTCCGACCCGGCTTTGGAGTCGCGCCGGCCGGCTCCGCGGTGCCGGCTCCGCGCCAGGAATGATCCCGGGATCGGGGCGGAGGGATAAGGATGGGCTTAGGGTTGGGGTTAGGTTTAGGGTTGGGGTTAGGGTTAGGGTTAGTCTTAGGCTTAGGGTTGGGGATAGGTTTATGGTTAGGTTTACGGTTAGGCTTAGGCTTAGGTTTAGGCTTAGTGTTGCGTTGGGGTTAGGTTTAGGCTTAGGTTTAGGCTTAGGGTTAGGCTTAGGTTTAGGCTTAAGTTAGGTTTAGGTTTAGGCTTAGGGTTGGGGTTAGGTTTATGGTTAGGTTTATGGTTAGGGTTAGGCTTAGGCTTAGGTTTAGGCTTAAGTTAGGCTTAGGTTTAGGCTTAGGGTTAAGGTTAGTGTTGGGGTTAGGTTTATGGTTAGATTTAGGGTTAGGGTTAGGCTTAGGCTTAGGCTTAGGTTAGGCTTAGGTTTAGGCTTAGGGTTAAGGTTAGTGTTGGGGTTAGGTTTATGGTTAGATTTAAGGCTAGGGTTAGTGTTGGGGTTAGGCTTAGGTTTAGGTAGGAGGCTTAATGCTGCGGTTACAGTTAAGCCTAGGTTAAGATATAAGCATTAAGTTTGGGCTGAGGGTTAACTTCAAGGCTGGGATTGCGGAAAGTTGAGGACAGATTTGGGGACAAAAAGCTAAAACTCAGGGCAGGGGTTGGGCTAAGGCTCCGTCTTGGGGGGCTCTTTGGCTCTGGGCTTTGCAATGGGGAGCTCAAGCTCAAGGCCAGGCTTAGGGTTAAGCACTTAGGGTTAAGCACTTGGGATAAGTTTAAGGTTAAGCTTAAGGTTAGTGTAAGGTTAAGGTTAAAGTTAAGGCTAGTATAAGGTTAAGGTTAGGGTTAGCACTTAGGCTAAGGGTTAGCACTTAGGCGAAGGGTTAGCACAGGCTTAGGGTTAAGCACTTAGGATAAGTTTAAGGTTAAGCTTAAGCTTAAGGTTAGTATAAGGTTAAGGTTAGTATAAGGTTAAGGTTAGGGCTAGCGCCAGGGCGAGGTTAGGCTCAGGATTCCCTCCAGGGCTCGTGTTAATGCTGAGTTTAACATTAATGTTAATATTGGGCTTCGGTCTGGGGCTTGGGACAGGCGTGGGGACACTCGGGGACACCCCCTGCCCCGCAGCTCCCGCTGACCTCGACCGGGCGGCCCCGGGGCAGGGACCGGCGGGACCGGCGGGACCGGTGGGGACACGCGGGGACAGCCGGAGCGGCGGCGGCTCCGGAGCGTCGGGAACGGGATTAATCCCAGGCGGGGACACGCACGGGCTGCACGCGGCAGCAGGGTTTGAGTCACTTTTATTGCGTTTCTTAATTTTTTATATATATATATATATTTCGTTTCCAAACTGCAAATCCTGGTGCCGAATGTCATCGGGGCGACACCGGAGCGGCCAAGTTGGTGCTGGAGGAGCCGAGGCCGGTGGGGGGGAGGCCGCCCGATTTGGGCGTTTTGGGGCGTTTTGGGCATTTTGGGGCGTTTGGGGCGTTTTGGGGCTGCTCAACACGGAGCAAAGACTGAGGATGGGGACGGGGACACAGATTGGGGAGGGGGGCAAATAAATATTGCTGAAATAATACGGGCCTGACCGGGGGCCTCCGGAGCGCGGGGGGTTCATAAACTGCTGCAAAATCCGTTCTGGAATGGGGCTAAAAAATACAAAAATGGGCCAAAAAAAAAAAAAAAGGAGGGGGGATGAACCCAAACAACAAGTTTTTTGAAGGGAAATGTTAAAAAAATCACGTTTGGGAAAAAAAAAGGAAGCTGGGGGCAAGGACGGAGCTGACTTAATTTGCACAGCGGTGCTGGGGGCCGGCGAGGGGGAGATCCGGGCGGGAAGGAGCCGGGGGCATCCGGGCGGGAACGTCCCCGCGTCGCCGGTGTCCCCGGGGCGGCGCCGCCGCCGCTGCCCGGATGGGACCGGGGTGGCCGGTGGCGGTGGCGGCGGTGGCCGGCGGTGGCCCCCGCGGGTGCCGCTCGGGACGTCCCTTAGAGCGGGGGGCAGGAGACCTGGTGGCGGATGCCCTCGTTGCACATGAGCGCGGCGGCGCGCTCGTCGCCGTCGCCGTGCTGGCACTGCATGTAGCTCACGCCGTGCGGCGAGTAGCTGTGGTGGCACACGTTGCACGGCCGCGGCATCGTGCCACCCGTGCTGCTCCTCGGGAGGGACAAGGGCACAAAATGAGCGTCGGGGGCACCCGCGGGCGCCCGTCGAGAGCTTGGGCGCCCGCTGGTGCCCACCAGAACCCGCTGGTGCCCATCAGCGCCCATCGGTGCCCAGGTGCACCCACTGGTACACACCGGTGCCTGTTGCAACCATTGGTGCCCACCAGCACCCATTGGCACACACTAGTGCCCATCAGCGCCCATTGGTGCCCATCAGTACCCACTGGTGCCCATCAGCACCCATTGGTGCCCATCAGCACCCACTGGTGCCAATCAGCGCCTGTTGCAACCATTGGTGCCCACCAGCACCCATTAGCACCCACTGATGCCCATCAGCACCCATTGCAACCACTGGTGCCCATCAACAGCTTGGGCACCCACTGGCTCTCGCTGGTGGCCACTAGCACCCATTGGTACACACTGGTGCCCATCAGCACCCACTGGTGCCCATCAGCACCCATTGGTGCACATCAGCACCCATTGCAACCATTGGTGTCCACCAGCACCCATTGGCACAGAGTGGTGCCTGTTGGAGCACATCAGGACCCATTGGCACACTGGTGCCCATCAGCACCCACTGGTGCACACTGGTGTCTGGTGGCACCCACCGGTGTCCACCAGCACCCACTAGCACCCATTGGTGCCCCCAGTACCCACTGGAGCCCATTGGTGTCTGAGGGCACCCACGGGCACCCATTAGCACCCACTTGTGTCCAGCAGTACCCATTGGTGCACCCTAGAACCTAGTGGCACCACCAGCGCCCAGGGACACCCATTGGTACCCATCAGCACCCACTGGTGCACCCTGGAGTCTGGTGGCACCCATTGGTGTCCGCTGGTGCCCATCAGCACCCATTGCCCCCTGTGGCCACCCCGCCGCTCCCCGGTGCCCATCAGCACCCACTGGTGCACCCTGGTGTCTGGTGGCACCCATTGACTCCCACTGGTGCCCATCAGCACCCACTGCCCGCTGTGCCCATCCCATCGGTCCCCGGTGCCCATCAGCACCCACTGGTGCACCCTGGTGTCTGGTGGCACCCATTGACTCCCACTGGTGCCCATCAGCACCCACTGCCCGCTGTGGCCACCCCGCCGCTCCCCGGTGCCCCCGCGGGCGCCCGCCGCGCCGTGCCCGCTCACCTGCAGTCGCTGCACGTGCGCTGGCACTCCTTGCTGCGGTAGCGGCAGATGAGCGCCCAGATGAGCAGCCCCAGCAGCGTGAGCAGCAGCAGCGAGCCCAGGATGGAGCCCACGATGATGCCCGCCTGTCTCCCCCCTGCCGGCGCCACAAACCCTGTCACCGCCGGCGTCACCGCCGCCTGCCCACGAGCGGCCCCGCTCCCCGGGCAGCTCTGCCCACGGGGAGCCCCGTCGCGGCGCCCGGGTGGGTCTCCCCGCGGCAGCACCTACTTGGCACGGGGCTGAGGTTGAGCTGGCACACGGAGTAGCCCACGCGGTTGCTCACGCGGCACTGGTAGACGCCGGCGTGCTGCTCTGAGAGGCCGCGGATCAGCAGGTCGCCGGGAGCCCGTCCTGCAACCGGGAGAGACGGCGGGGCTGTTGGGAGCCGCTGGGTGCCCCACGTGCGCGCGTGGTGCGTGGGTGCCCGCGCATGGGGGTCTGCATGGGTGCATGCAGACGTAGGTGCCCATGGGTGCAGGTTGCACGTGGATACGGGCACCCATGGGACACACGGGCTCTTGCAGACACACGCGCACGCGTGGGGACATGCAGTGGGGGACACAGACAGGGGTGCATGGGTGCCCATGCATGGGGTCTGCATGGGTGCCCGTGCACGGGGTCTGCATGCAGCCATGGGTGCCCGGGGACATTGGTGCCCATGCACGGGGCTCTGCATGGGTGCATGCAGATGCCCACGGGTGCAGGTTGCACGTGGATACGGGCACCCATGGGACACACGGGTTCTCGCAGACACACGCGCACGCGTGGGGACATGCAGCCATGGGTGCACGGGGACATGGGTGCCCGTGCATGGATGGGTGCATGCAGATGCAGGCACCCACGGGTGCAGGTTGCACGTGGATGCGGGCACCCATGGGACACACGGGCTCTCGCAGACACACGCGCACACGTGGGGACATGCAGGGGACACAGACGCGGGTGCACGGGGACACGGGTGCCCGTGCATGGAGTCTGCATGGTTGCATGCAGATGCCCATGGGTGCCCGTGCATGGGGGGTTTGCATGGGTGCCCATGGGTGCAGGTTGCACGTGGATACGGGCACCCATGGGACACACGGGCTCTCGCAGACACATGCACACACGTGGGGACACGCAGGGGACACAGACGCGGGTGCACGGGGACATGAGTGCCCACGTAAGGAGCTCTGCATGGGTGCATGCAGATGCAGGCACCCACGGGTGCAGGTTGCATGTGGATACGGGCACCCATGGGACACACGGGCTCTCGCAGACACACGTGCACGCGTGGGGACACGCAGGGGACACAGACACACGCACACACGTGGGGACATGTAGGGGACACAGACATGGGGACATGCAGGGGACACAGACACGGGTGCACGGGGACACGGGCGCCAGCAGCGCTTCATTCACGGCTGCACGTGCATCCCAGGGGCAAACACCCGCACGGGCACCCCCATCCCTACCCGCACGCACCCCCTCGCCTCCCTCCTGTCCCCCCCGTCCCCAGCGGCATCCCCCTCACCTTGCAGGGTGCCCGAGGGCAGGCGTCCCCCGCCGTAGCTGTCCGACTGCTTGGCCCACTGGTAGGCGAGGGGGCTGGTGCCTCCGCGGCTGTAGCAGCGCAGCAGGACGCTGCTGCCCTCCGTCATCTCGCCCTCGGTCCAGCACTGCGGCGTGGCCGGTTTCTCTGCGAGGGGGGGACACGGACGCGCCGTGAGCGGCGGGCGCTGCGCGCGGTTCCCCCGGGCGCCCCGGCGCCGCGCTCACCTTGCACGGTGACGATGACCTCGTGCACGGCGACGGTGTTCTTCTTGACGCGGCACTGGTAGGTGCCCGTGTCGGACACCTGCAGGTCGGCCAGGCGGATGGAGGCGTCGTACTGGCTCGGGTCGTTCTGCACGAAGGCCACGCGGTCCTGCAGCCCGGAGCCGCTGCCGTAGTTCACGTGGTGGTCGTGGTAGGACAGGAACTGCCGCCGGAGCGACACGGAGTGAGCCCGGGCCGCTCCGGGGCGGGAATGCCGCTTCCGCGGGCAGCTCGCCCGGTTCAGCCCTGCCGGCTCCTTTGCGGATGCTCCCGGCTCTGCCCGACCTGCCTTGCTCTGCCTGCTCCGTCCCGATCCTGCTCTACCTGCCTGGTCCTGCCTGGTCATTCCCCGTCCTGCCCGGTCCTGCATGGCCCTGCATGGTCATTCCCAGCCCTGCCTGGTCCTGCCTGATCCTTCCAGATCCTGTCTGGTCCTTCCCGGTCCCTGGTCCTTCCCGGTCCTGCGTGGTCATTCCCAGTCCTGCATGGTCATTCCCAGTCCTGCATGGTCCTTCCCGATCCTGCCTGGTCCTTCCCCGTCATTCCCAGCCCTGCCTGGTCCTGCCTGATCCTTCCCGATCCTGCCTGGTCCTTCCCGGTCCCTGGTCCTCCCCGGTCCTGCATGGTCATTCCCGGTCCTGCCTGGTCCTTCCCAGTCCTGCATGGTCATTCCCGGTCCTGCCTGGTCCTTCCCAGTCCCTGGTCCTTCCCGGTCCTGCCTGGTCATTCCCAGTCCTGCCTGGTCCTGCCTGGTCATTCCCAGTCCTGCATGGTCCTTCCCAGTCCTGCATGGTCATTCCCGATCCTGCCTGGTCCTTCCCCGTCATTCCCAGCCCTGCCTGGTCCTGCCTGATCCTTCCCGATCCTGCTTGGTCCTTCCCAGTCCCTGGTCCTTCCCGGTCCTGCCTGGTCATTCCCAGTCCTGCCTGGTCCTGCCCGGTCCTGCCTGGTCCTGCCTGATCCTTCCCGCTCATTCCCAGCCCTGCCCGGTCCTGCCTGCTCCCTCCCCGTGGATTCAGCTGGACCACGGACCCTACGCAGGTGCCACCAGCTCCATGGGATGCTCCCCTCGAGCCGGGCACAGGGCGAAACAGAGGTCCAAGGCGCGACCCGCCGGCACCTGGCACGAGCGCCCGGCACGAGCGCCCCGCACGCTCACCACGTTCTCCGGGCCGGTCCGCTCGGGCGTTATCTGGATCCACTCGATGCCCAGGTCCTGGGGCCCGTTGTCCTCGGGCTCGAGGACGTAGGGGCAGCCCAGCTTGACGGAGTCGCCCTTGGCCAGGTAGAGCACCTCGCGGCCCTTCGTGTTGATCCTCACGGCCAGCAGGACGGCTGGGAAGAGAAAGGGATCCGAGTCACCGGACGGGAGCGCGCGGGTCCCCACAGCCCTGGCACCCTCATCCCGCATCCCAGCACCCGAGCGGCTGGCACAGGGACATGGACCCGTCCACTGGGATGGGCATCCTGAAGGAACAGGCATCAACCAGTTGGGAAATCCATGGGATTCGGGTGTTCTGCCAGGATGGGGCATCTGCTGGGGCTGGGTGCCCGTGGGGGCGCCCGAGCCATGGGCAGCGCACGGAGGCGACCGGTTCAACGCCGCGTCCCGTCTTTCCATCTCCATCCTGGCACCCGCAGGGATGCTCCAGGGCCGCCTGCATCCTCGGGAGCACCCGTGGGCGCCCGTGGGCGCCAGGGATCCGTCCCCCCTACCTGGCATGAGACCCAGGAGCAGGAGCAGGCGGGTGCCGTGCCCTGCCATGACGCTGCAGCCGTGCGGGCGGGCGGGCGGACGGGGACGAGCGGGAGCGCAGGAGGCGACGGGGCAGCCCGGCCGCCCGGCGCCGCTTTTACCTGCTGGGCCGGGGCGCTCCTCCCTGTGGGGCGGATGCCTTTGGGATGAGTGCGCGTGGCTCCAAGCCGTGAGTGAGCGCTGCCGCCCTGCTCCACTCCCTACCTGCTAATTAAGCGCTGCCATCCCGCGGGATCCCTTCCAGACGGGCGCCGGGATTTGGGGGGGGGGGGTGGCACCGGCGGGGGACACCGGGGACGGCAGGACGCGGCTCCGCGGCGCACGGGTGCATCGGCAGCCGGTGGGAAAAGCTGCTTTGGACCAACTGGAAACCCATTGGAAACCACTTTGAGCCCTAGTGATGTCCCCAAAGGTCCCCAAAGGATTTGGGTGGCCCAGGGACATTGGAGGTCCCTAAAGGTGCAGTTTGGCCATGGGTTTAAGCCATCCCGAAGTTCCCTCCTCCAGTCCTGTCCCCTCCGTGCGGACACGGGGATGGGGACACCCGTCAGGACCGGGGGTCCCACGGAAACGCAGCGTTAGGGGCAAGTTGGTCCCCACGCTCTTGGCACAGGGACGTGGTGGCCACGGGGACCGCAGATTCCCAATCCATGTATCATGGATGGGAGCAGACGGGAGAGCTGGGGGATGAGGGCGAAGGATGCTTAAAACTGGCCCTGATCTGAGGATGGGACTTGGGGACAGGGACGCTCTGCAGCCGGGCTGGAAGATTTGGGGACGGAAAAGCTCTGCAGGGAAGGTCAGAGGGGCTGGGGACAGGGATGCTCTGCAGCGGGGATGCAGGATTTGGGGACAGGGATGCAGGATTGGGGGACAGGGATGCGCTGCAGAGGGGAAGCAGGACTTGGGGACAGGGATGCAGGATTTGGGGACAGGGATGCTCTGCAGAGGGGACCAGGACAGCGATTCCCTGGAGAAGGTCAGGCCAGGATGCTCTGCCCTTTGCAAAGGCTCCGGTCACTCCGGTCTCAGCCTCTGTCCCCTCGTCCCCTGGACAGCGCTGGACATCGGGACTCGGGCGCACAGGGATGTCCCCGAGGCCGTGTCGTCCCCGTGGCGCGCGGCACAGACGGCAGCGGCGCTTTCCAGCCGGGAACCGCCAAAACCAGCCGGACGGCACCGCCCGGCCGGCCCCAAACGCTCCCCGGGGCCACATGCTGCTCCATTTACTGGCCCGGAGCTGAGCTCACCGGCTGCCGGTTCCCCGTCAGCGGCCGCGCGGCGGGGACGGGGGCCGAGCGGGGCACGTGCCCTGCGTCCGCGCTGCGTCCCCAAGGCCGGTGACTCCCGCATTCCTCGGCGCGGGGCACCCCTCTCGCGCAGGAAGGGTGGGGAGGCCGCTCCACCCGGCGGAGCTCGCGCCAGTGCTCGGAGCACCCTCGGCCGGGCGCTTCGAACCCCTCCAGGCTGAGCCTGGCCTAGAATAAGGCCGGGATTTCCCGGCCGGAGCGGTGACCGGGAGTGACACGGCCGCCGCGCGGCCATCGGGCGCTGCTGGGGCTTTCTGGGCTGGCGGTTGGGGTACAAAACCCCAACTTTGGTGGCACGTGCCAGGATGGGGATCCTGACTGCATTTTGGGCACCTCCTGCATGCCCTGGAGTGCCAAGATCGTGTATGACCGGGATGAGCTTCCCAGCCTGGCAGCGCCCGGCTCCGTCGCTCCTTGGAGACGGAGCGGAAGGGAAGGGGACAGGGAAGAGCTAACAGGAGGCTGTGACATCTCCCCGTCCGCATTTATCCCCCCGGAGCAGCGCTGAATCCTCCGAGTCACCTCCCTGCCCTGCCTGGGCACCTCTGCACCTCACCTTCCCCGGCTCTCCTTATTTTTCGGCTGCTCCGGCAATTAATCAGAGCCACTCCCGTGGGATCGCGGCCCTCGGCCGCTGCCAGGCCCAGATCCCTGTTTCGGCTTGGAATGTTTGCACCGAGCGCTGGTTTCTTCGCTCTGCGCCTGGATGAGGCCACTGCAGCGCCCAGGGGCGAAATCCAGGGGACAAAACGACCCCCCTGGAGTTGTGGGGACAGGGACAGCCCCACGCCACCGCGGGCAGCCAGTGTCAATGCCGTGTGCATGGAAAAGAGCCCACTTGGTTCAGGAGAGCCCTTCCCGAGCCTGGGAATACCGGCGTGCTCCGATGTGCTCCGGTGCTGATGCTGGCGGCTAAACCAAGGGCTTGGGGACACTCCTGTCCCCTCTGAGGACACAGGCTGCCACCGACACCTTTTCCTGCCCGACGTGGGGATACAGAGGTTGGATGAGCTTCAGTTGGATACAGCAGTTGGATCGGCTTCCCGTTCTCCCTCGGAGCAGGAGGGAGACGGCACAAGAGCCTTGCAGACTATCAAGCTCGTGGAGCTATTCCCAGCCAAAGCAAGCGACGAAACGGAGCATTCCATAAATAATTCCATTTATAAAAACGCAATCTAAGAAAATAGACACTCTCAAGTTGCTGGGGAAACAGCGCTCGCTTCCTTGCACGGCTGAGCCAGGCCAGGGGCCGCACTTGCTTTGCTCAAAGCCTTCCGCTCCACCTGGGCACAGTATTTTTCCGGGATGCCGGTGGCTCTGCAAAGGGAAGAGAAATCATGGAGGCGGCCTGCGGTGCAACAGCATTTGGGATTTGGGAGCCTGGCCCTCGTTTGAAGAGGACGTGAAGGAAACTCCTGCCTCCCGGGAGGCTGGGAGGTAGAGGTTGGCCAGGAAGGGCTTCTTGTGGGAATGTGGGAAGCGGAGTTCCAGGGAACGAAGCGGGCACGGAGGGCTCCTTACCGGAGCTCCTGCATCTTCTGCCGCTTGAGCTCGGCGAGGCGCTCGCTGCGCTGCCGGGCCTCCTCCCGCAGCCGCCGGCCCTCCTCGAAGGCGGCGACCCGCTCCTGCACCAGGAGCTGCTGGTGCTCCCGCATCTGCCGCCGCACCTCGTTGGCGTGGGCGAGCTGCAGCGCGGCCCGCTGCGCCTCCTCCGCCTTCTCCTTCTCCATCTGCTCCCGCTGGGCCCTGCGGAAACCCTCGGGGCGCTTGAGAGGCTCCCTCTTGCCCCTGCTCGCTGGGCTTTGGCCGGCGCCAATTTTTGTCACCGCGGCGCCCCGTGCTGCAAGACGGGGACCGTATGCGGTGCCAGCGGCCGCCCCGCGCACCTGAGGATCCTCTCGAAGTCGTCGCGGTCCTGCTGCACCTGCACGGCCACGCTGTGCTCCCGCGCGGCGATCTGCTCCAGGCGGCTCTGCTTCAGCGTCGCGTCCGTCTCGGCCTTCTTGAGCGCCGCCTCCTTCTCCTTGCGCCGCCACTCGCGCTCCGCGGCCTCCTGGCTCCGCTTGGCCCGCAGCGCGTCCTGCCCGGGGGAGCCGCCGCAGGGATGAGGCGAGTGGGAAGGCACGTTTTTGGGGGGAAAGATGGGAGGAATCCACCCATGGATCCTCTCCCGGAGCCACCGAGACGGAGCTGCTCCCGCTCACCTCTTGGGAAGGGGAGTCGGGATGTCTTAGCGAACAGTTGGGGACAGGGATGCTCCAGGGCAAGGACTTATCTCTCCACCTGCATCCCTTCTCCATTGGGAGGCATGATCCCACCGCCCTCTCCCGGGGTTGGGAATGCCGCTATTCCCACTGGGCTGAGGGGCTGGTTTCAGGAGCTGGTGT
>JAUBNY010000568.1:4058507-4075647 GCA_032275445.1 Crypturellus soui | reverse complement strand
GGCGTCCAGCCCGCTGCTGGGCGCGCGGGGCCGCGCGGCGCCGCCGCCGGGGCACAGCTTCCGCAGGGTGACGCTCACCAAGCCCACCTTCTGCCACGGCTGCACCGACTTCATCTGGGGGCTCGCGGGCTACCAGTGCGACGGTGAGTGGCGAGCGGGGCGCGGCGGGGCGGGGGTGCCCGCCGGGAGCCCGTCCGCTCGGCTGTTGTTCGTGTGTCACCGTACGGGTGCGCGTGTCTCACATGTACACGCACATCCTTGTGCACATCCTACAGTTTGTATGTAACGTCCGTGTGCCCGCTCTGTCCAAAATATGCAATATACCCGTTTGTATACGTCCACATACGTATAAAGTATGTATATCTTATATATAAATGTGTGCTTATTCACATATAAAAATATACTTTTATACACTTATACACTTATATGAGTGTGTATATGTATTTGTATATATTGCATATACGTATTTGCGCATATATATGTGTGTATATATATTTGTGCACAAATATATACATATATACGCACACACAGCCCTATATGCTTGGTGGGGGAGAGCAGGGGATTCTGGACGGTAAGTGACATTTGGATACAGATACACACAGAAATATACATATATGTGTGTGTATATATTAATATACAAATACACACATGTGCATATATGTGCATATATGTTTACCTATATATCTGTGTAGTTGACCCAGGGGTCTCTTTTTCTGTGATGGTAACGTGAGTGGCTACTCTCTGGCGGAGATCCTGCTTCTTTTTTATATTTAATCAATTTATAGTATATTTTAAATACATATATATGTATTTACTAAATTTGGTGTTTATTCAACTTCTGAGCAACTTGGAGGTTTGTCCAGATATGGGGTAAAAATGATGTAAAAATGACAGGGTTTCTGTATCTACGTGATCCTGTGTGCACACTGCAGGTAGAAATAATAATTTAAAAATGAATAAATAAAAAACAGAACATGTGAGATCTTGGTAGGGAATTGAGAGAGCTGAGTCGTTGCTGGCAGCACAGTTGGGAGCAAAACCAATTTGATGTGTAAATGCCCTGTGTGGGAGGCAGCGGGGTGAGATAGCTGCGTCTTGGTCAGATATTGCTGTGGTTCCGCGTCTTTGGGCTTTGTGTTCTCTGTTCTCCGGTGGGATCGGGAAAACAGCTCCGGGCTCCGTAGGCGCCCAAGCTCCTGTTCCCCTCGCCGCGGTTTGGCGGTCCGGGCTGAGGCGCAGATGCCCGATTGGAGCGATCTTCCTGCCGTAAATCTCTGCCTTGGGAGCACTGCTGCAGGGTGTCCTCGGCAAAGCTGCTCCGAGGTGTCCCTGGGGCATCCCCGGGCACGTCTGGAGATGGGACATCCCAATAAACTGAGCGGGTGCCCAGCGGCAGGAGCCAGATGGGGACGAGCGCAACTCTTCTGACAGAGGCTCCGTTTAGACCTGGGGTTTAGACTAACGGGGACATCATCCCCTTAGGAATATAACTCTTTTTTTTTTTTTTTTTTTTTTTTTCTGGCACAAGGGAGTCAGGGAAGGCAGGTGTGGCTTGTCAAGATCATGTGAGAAGCACTGCTCCAAAAACTCGGCAGGATTAAGCAGCTGGGTGATGTTCTGTGTAAAAGTGACTGTACCGTTTCCAGGACTCCCCTGTGGTCCTCTAGAGTCAGCTCTGCACATCGCAGTTTCCTCCAGGAATACATTGTCTGGAACAGTGTCTCTCTCACATGACCATGTGTTTGTTTTTTGATTTTATTTTTCTTTTGATTGTTTTCTTGGGTAGGTTTATTTTTTGATTTTTTTTTTCATGTCTTGAAGATGACAATAGACTTTCCATTGCTTTGGTCAAGGAGTAGAATAAAATAGATTATGTCCCATAGTGGGCAGCTGAGGTTATGTTCTGAAGCACCAGCTCCTGATGAAGGGTATTTTCTGCAAGTAGCACAACTTTTCTCATCTTCTTTACTTCTCCTTCAAGTCCTTACTGGAGAAAAAGTACTGGGCTAGATGTTCTGAACCAGTGCACCACTTCTCCTGTTTTTCTGACTTGAACTGTAAAAACATACAATGATGGAACTACATTGGCCAAGCAGTTTGCTTGTGTCTTCCACCAAAGTTTGCTAACAGTGCTGCTGTCAGATTTTCTTCTGCTGCTGTCCTTATGATTGTTTTAATCCATAAATGCCAGGTCTTGAAAGCAATTGCCTTGTTTGCATTGTGGAGTCTTCAGAATTCATCACTGTCTCTTTCTTTTTTCTGTCACTGCCTGCAACTTCAGGCAAACAAAGTTTGCAGTCATTATCCATTATGCAATGCCAAGAGGCTCACAGTGGATTTTAATCCTGCAGATTTGTCATTTTGCCATTATTTCAACCAACCCAATCAACTGCTTGTTGGTTCAGGATCTAAGACTTCCAGTGATTATAGCAGTAAATTTACATTTTGTGTTTCCAACCTTCATCTGAAGGGACATTGCTTATGTAAACCATCTGGCACTATTTTGTTGGAACAGCTTCCTATTTTTTTTCAAGATTACTGTTTTATTGTCTTGATTTTTGGAAATCTGTTTTCTAATGAGGCAGATGTTTTTACTACTTCCACTTAAATACTGCATTTTGACTAAATCTTCTGGATGTTTCTTATCTCTCATTAACTTACTTAATATAATTTCAGTTATAAGATGTTAGCTCCTTCTTTCAGGCTGTATTTGATTCAAAGGATCAAAAGGGAAAAATAGCATGGAGAAATATACTAAATATATATACTTTGCCAGGGAAAAATACTTATATTCAAGTAAAAGTGAGCACATTGACCTACAGTAAGTTCAATTTGTTTTGAGATATGTAATCAAGATGCTCACTGAATTTTCTATTGGCATGTGATAGGAGAAGAAATGGCTGGACTAGATATAAATGTAATTATAATACTGTATTCAGAATAGAAATTCTCCCAGAATTAGTATGAATCTTTGAATATTTAAAAGAAATACTAATTAGAACCTGCTTTCCAAATTCCATCTATTTAGCTCTGATGGTAGATTGAACTGGCTATAAGAATGATGCACAATTTCTATATAACGTTAGTGTTTCCATTCCAGGGTTTCCATTGCTCAGCTTGAGAAAGCCATTTTTGTTTGTTTGCTTTCTGTTTTCTCTGCTCTTCCACCCACCAGTAAAAAGAAGAAGAAAAAAAAGTAATTAGAATTTCCACTTTAGTTGGAAAATTGCAAGTATTTACTGAAATATGGAATTTCGGTATTTCCTGTAGAAATCTAGTAGAAAGAGGGTAAGTTAATAAAAGAAGTCATGGTTACATGAGGGCAACTGGTTCACTGACTGACTGAAAGGAAATGTGACTAAAGTTACACCACTGAGATGTACAGTCTTGATTTTATTTCTGCACACAATTCCATTCCCCTTCATGTTCAAAAACTGTCCAGAAGAGACTAAGAACAATTGTTAAAATTCTTAGCAGTACATTTGAAAGTTTCTTTTTATGAAATCTGCAGAAGAGAGGTAACCCCACTTCCTTCATGACTGCTTCATAAAAAGGTTTATATGTGATTAGTGTATTGAGCATCTATTACGATGGGCTGATGTGTAATCTTTTGTTATGCTGAATAAGTTGCAAACCAAGCCACAGTTTTCTGCATTTTCTATTTCTTTTGGTATGTGTATGTAGTTTTCATTCACAATTAAAGTGTCCATAGGGAATTAAGTCTGGGTTAGATTTCTCATCATACACCTTCTTGCTCTGTAATGTAGCATTTTCTGAAGCTTCATAGTATTCTTTCCCAGAAAGACAGTAGAAATTGAATAGAATATTTTTAATGAGAACAGTTACTTAAAGACTTCGGCATCTCCCAGTTCTTGGAGTGGAGCACTTGCTTTTCAGACATGTTTCTTTCATTTGTTTATGAACCACAGAATTGCTGTTCTACATATGACTACTTTTATACTGTCTCTTTCCATCCTCTGGCATATGCATTTACATAGAAAATGGACCAGCTTGCCAGTGATGTGAAGGGAGATTAGACCAGTTTTCTGGTTTTATTTTGTATGATAAACTGTCGTTTCTGCTGATCACTTAGAATTCAAACTCTGCTGCTATTCAAAGGTCAGATCTGATACCTGAGGTTTTACTGAGGCAGTAAACAGATCTGATGATAGAATCATTATGCTGACTTTGCTATGTAGATTAGATTTGAAATGGCAGAGGGAAGAAAGGTTGTGGAGAGAGCTCTCCATACAACTGCGGTCATTCAGAAGACTTTTGGTTATCTATCTGAGCAAATTAAGATAAACTAGTTTACATGAATGTAGAACTATTTCTATAATATACATCTCTTTCATATCTTAACAGATTGGAAGCAGTCACAGTCCTACTAGATCATTATTTTTGAAATATAGATAGAACTAGACACTAAGAGCCAGATCCAAATGTGGTCATCTGCATGTTGCCTTCAGCATTTTTAAACGTGTGAATGCTATTGTGGGTATGTATTTTGCTGGCTTGTATTTTGTTGGCAAGAATTAGGATCCCCAAAAGGTGAATGGAAGTGCAATAGTAGACAATGTGGGGTTAGAAATGTGTATGCCTATGAACATTGACTTTGCCTGAACTTACACCAAAGGGAAAGGGAAGAAGCAGAGTTTCAGCCTTAAAGCAAGAGTCTAATACTCTTATCTAATCAGTGGCACAAGGCGAAGACCTAAATTGGCTGCTGGTGACCCTTGCTGTTGTTGATTGTATAGGGATTGAGAATGGATACTAATGGAGCAAAGATAGCTCTGTTATATAAAAATATGAATGCCCAGTTGTCAAGTACTTCTGCCTGCAGTTCTATATTTTTGTACTTGCCTTGTAGTTAGAACAATCTGCAGCGAACTGATGCCCTGAAAGGGAATGAACTGTCTGAATTCTTCTTGGAGTGCTTTACACCTCTCCTACAATGGGCAGTTTTGTACCTGGTATTGCAAGTCTGCTAGTTGAAGGTAAATATGAAGGAGCCAGACCCACAGAGGAGGAGTCAGAGCCTCAGAATACACTATTCCTAGCAGCATTCTACTAGCCTGATTGACTAGAATGAAATTCACTCTTATCTGTGTTCTCATGGTTTGCATTCCCCAAAACACAGCATCTCAGTTTTAGCTGGCAGTGTGGAGAGTTCTGGTAATGCAAGAGGCTCTGGGGACCTTAGAAGCTTCAGTTTCTAAGAAAATGTTTTCAGTAAAAGACTTGTTGGAGTATTGTGGATCATTCTTACTCTGAGCTGTAATCAATTTTCATGGAAGATAAATCCTTGTCTTTTCTAGAGCATAGAGGAGATGCCGAATGAGTTCTGGGGCATGGTGTGGGATATTGAATGTCCTGGTATTTTGCTCATGGCATGCATCAGTCCTCTTACTGTATAAATCACATCAGGCAATATTTAGCGATAATACATGACAGCTGGAGTCTGAATGATAAATAACTTTTGGCCACGTTTGTGTTGTCTGGTGTTGAAAGGCCTTTGGGAACAGCAGATGAGAAAACACAAAGTAATTCTATTCTTTATAATGCACCATTTTTTTTTTTTTTCCTCTGGCTAATGGAAATCGATGTTAGGAAAGAAAAGTCTCCTGTTACTCTGTTACTCCAGACTTCTCTAAAATAAGAAAATAGCAAATTTTATTTCTATCTGGATGTGCAGTGTCTTAATTGTATCTACCTACCCTATCTGCCAGATCACACACCTGGCAGTGTGGGCTTATCTGCCCTAAGGCTGTTGAGGTAATATAGAGTTGGCCAGGGGCCCTTCCTGGCTCAGGCAGTGGTCTAGTCTATGGTTAGTGTGTTACGCAGTCAACGTACATCCTGTCACTTGAGAATGTCAGGCAATATACAGAAGGTGCAGAAACTCAAGGTCATTTTTAGCTGAACAATAACTTAGGCACAGGCAGGTGCAATCACTTACATATATTTATCTGAACGAGTTGTGCAGGGTTGCTGGCCCTTGCTGGGAGTCCATTACATGACTTACACTGATACCATGGAAGATAAGAATATGGGGGGCCTGGCATGCTATGATTTGTCAGTCTCTATGAGCATTTTAAAATAAATATTTATCATTATTTTTATTAATTATTAATGCTTCTGCACTAGGAACATTTACATCAATTGGCATATGCCAATATGTGCATACAGAGTGGATAATCAAACAGTACAAGTTTGTATTTTCCCTCTTTTAGGCTAACTTGTTCTGATTATTCTTTCAGAAAGTTAAGGTGGTGGAACATAATTTGTCTTTGATACTAAGAGGTAATTTTCTCAGGAAGGGAGGGTGGTCCCAGAAATTCCCAATGTCTCTGATTTTGTATGTATATGTTTCCCCAAATTCTTGACTTTAATGCAAATGGCCCAGTGCAGCAGTGGCCCAGACGAGACGTACTTTGTAGTGCAGGCCTTTCCTCTGTGGAATATTGGCTTTACATTTCAATAGCAGTTTAGGCATAGCATAGAATTCACACAGAGCTGAGATCCCAGTCTGTAAAGAAGGGCTGTGCTGGTCTGTGAAGCTATACCTGTAATGTAGGCGTCTGACTCCAGAAGTGTAGATCCCACGCTCCTGAGTGGGTCAGCCAGTATCGAACCCAATGTCTAGACAGTGAGAGAAGTGGGTACTGAGGCAGGATTTGAGTCCAACTGAGTGCTGTGGTACTTGACTGGCCTGTAAGAAATAACAAAGATGAGAGTGTGCTGCAAAGCCGTTTCCACTCTTCAGTGAAACTGGGATTCAGAGCACAAAAACATCTCTTGAAATAAGATAATAGGTTTCTTTTCTTAGAAGGCAAAAACTTGTTAGCGTGTATTTATTCCTAGAGCTCAAAATCCATAAACTTAATCAGATCTCCTTTCTCATAATCCAATAATTCAATGCACGTTGTCTGTATTTCTCTATTTCTGAGAAACAAAGAATGGAAATTTGCTACTGTGGAATCAGTTATTGTCTTCAGCCATTAAACCTGCCTCATGCACCCAAGCTGTGGAAATTTAGGGCTTTTATTCATGTCTCGTTCCTTGATGGTTGAAAAACATGGCAACAAATGCATGCACATACATTTAAAGTAATACAACATTCTGAGTGTATCGACACAGGGTTTTTCTTTACTCTAGGCAGATAAAAGATTGCTATCATGCCTTCATGTCAATATAGGTAGTGTACTTGGATATTTTTTTGCTGCATGTACTGCTTACATTCTCTCACCAAATCTGTGTCTCCAGATCCCCCTGTACTACTACCAATCTTTGGACTAGAAGTAGTTCTTACTGGCTCATTGGGATGATGTGCTAATGCTGCTCTAGTTTCTAGTTCTGTTTCTGCTTTCAGGATGAGCTAGGACATATTATCACTGCGCTCTACTGAGAGGTACGAACAACATGGTATATCTACAGCTCTGTAATACATCAGCACTCCTGGCACAATTGCTTTGGTATGTGACAGCTTGCCTCCTTTTCCAGGAAGCCTGGGCCTAGGGGAAACAGAGAGAGGTAGAGAGGGTTGTTCTGGGTCTTGCTCACCCTGGGGCAGTGAGGTAACATCCTGCTGGGTAGATGCAAGCTTGCCTGGAGCCTGCCTATACTGTGCCCAAGCTTATAGATCCTCTCAAAATCAAGATTTAGTAAGTGGGACATGGTGCCTGCTACCTTGACCATTCCTGTGCCCGGTCTTTGAAATCGGTGTGTTGCCATATGGGGGGCTCATTGGCTTATCCCCCCATTAGTTTAGTTTTATTTGTGCCATACCCTATTTTGGGGTGTAGCCTTGCTTTTTGGAGGTCTCTGCTGCTTCCTCTCTCCTCACCAAAAGAGTGGTGTTCTTTGCATTAATCATATGCCTGATAATTTCTCTATTTCTTTCATCATGAGAAGCGCTGAAAAATCATTCCCTGTGTAATTTTTCCTAGTACTAGAAATTCTTCCTTTGCCCAGCTGGAAAGTGCCAGTCACTTTGATTTATCCTCACAGAGAAGCCATGTTGTATCCTTCTGCTCTTTTCATGAACCTTTTTTTCATGCTGTAATATCCTTTTTGTCACTGGTGACCAAAATGCCATCCACTGTTCAAGATAAGGATACATTACAGCATAACATTTCCTGTTTTGTTCTCTATGCATTTGCTAATAACTTCTAACAATCTGTTTGCTCTCTTGACAGCTGCTAAACAGCAGGTTGAGCTCAGAGAAAAGCCAAAATTAGTGCAAGTTGTTTTTTTCCAGGAAAGTAGAAGTTTTTTTTTTCCAAGGAAGTGGAGAATGGAGGTTTCCAGCTCACGACTCAGTATGTTTAGGTAAGATTATTTTGATGAGAACTGTGTTTTGTGCAGATCAATGTCTAACAGTATTGCTCAAAACCAGTAGATGATATCTCACCTCATGCTGTTTCGAAGGTTATGTTCTCTGTGCAAAATGCAATCATACTGCTACATAGCTGACAGGCAAACTGGGTTTTTGTTTTTTTGATTAGTTTCACAGGATTTGTGAAGCCTCTAACATTTAGGTCCTGTTGAATTGGCAGGTCTGGGAGCCAGAGTGAATTATCATGGCTCAGTCTCTGGAGTGGATGAGGCTGTGATGTGAGAAGGAGAGGAGAGGGAGATGTACCTATTCTTGTGGCACAACAGACATGCACTTCACTGCATACTACTGATGTGGGAAACTGAGGTAAATTTGCCTCTACAGGCTATCAGCTTTAGAACTCAAAGCCCAAGAGCAGCTGTGTGGTTGACTGGCCCTGGATTCTGAAAGCCATCAGACCCCAATGAGCTGGGCAGTCTGTCTAACCAAGGTGCCTGAAACCCCGAGCTCTCACAGGCTTCCTCAAGAAGTCTATCGGGAAACCTTGCAAACTCTTCTGTTGGCTGTGGAGATGGGGTCAATATTTCTGACTAAATATTTTCTGATAAATGCTCATTGGGTGACTTCCGTTTCTGACTGAGTTGATGCTGAGGACTCAGGTTTGTAGTGCAGGCAGTGACTGACTCCATGCCAACCACCTCTGAGGAAGCTTGTGCCCAGCTGAGAGCAGGCTTCCAGGTCAGGTCTGTGGACCCAATATCAATAGCATTTGAAAAAATATATGTTTTTGAATAGTGTTTAGCCAGTGTAAAAGGACTCCATCATTTAGTATTGAATTGTCAGACTTCCTGCGTAGTAGTGGATTTCTTGTATTGCACAGCCTGCACAGTGAAAGCAGATGGGATATGGCTTCTCTTGCATCTTAAAAGCAACGGCTGCTTTTAAGTATCTAGCAAATTATCATACACAGAGACCTCTCAAATCTGTGAAGCAGGCCTGGTGAAGACCTCCTGGGGATAGCTACAAGCCACAGTTGTGTGTAGGTTATTTTCTGTGGTAGAATCCTACAGAAATTAAGAGTTTCGTGAAAAGAGTGGTGAATAGTTAATAAGCTAAAACTACCTTATGCAAGAAGAGCTGGCATGGTGACCATGAAAGAGAGCAAATATCTTATTTTAAGTTGTTAAGAGAAGAAGCTTTGTTCCTGGAAGGTCACGTCTCCCAAGAGGACTTGGGAAAGCTGGGTAGAGATCTATGAGAAGGAGCTTACAGAGGTTAGTGAGAGGGAAAAAAAAGATTGTGTTGAGTTTGTATTTTCATGGTGAAAGACATGAACCTGAATTTCTCAGGTAATGTGTGCTGAAAGGGACTCTACATGTCTTTTGGTCTTTCTACAGCTTACACACATAGGCAACCACCTACATTCCCAATATTTCTTGTAGTGACAAAAGTGGAAACATACAGTACAATAAACAGATAAATTCCTGACATTTACTCTATTCTAGTTTCCCCATAATCAACTGTTAGGAGTCCAAGGACAGGAAATTATTTAGTTTGACTGGTCACCCTGAAAGGTGTTCTAAGGACTGTTAGATTTTTGAACTCTAGCAGGGGCCTGCTTGCAGCTTGCAGTCTGGGCGTTTGTCTGCTTCAGTTAATCAGTTATGAAAAAAAAAAGAACGTTCTATTTTGTTTTGTTTTGTTTCTTTTCTTCTAGAAAAAAATAAGCTGTCTGATGATTCTTTTTAACAGAAAAAGTTCTAGTATGCGTGACAATACTTTGCTTTTCTTTTGAAAATATCTAAAATTTTCAGGGGATGAAGACTCAAAATTGCTAGTAGTTCTTGTGGTAAAAAAGCTGAGCTAATTCTGAAAAAATATATTCTTCTAAATACTCAATTAGTAACATACAGAGAAAATAAGACCTTTTCTTGAATAGAAATATTACTTAGAATATAAATATTTTTTCATTAATGTTCTCTTCCTGCATTCTGACGGTATTTTATGACACACTTTTATCAGTATGATATTCACTTCCAGTAATTCATGCACATTAAGGAACAAACAAGACTATTTAGTAAGATGCTATCCTTCTTCAACAAATCAGCTTCAATGACTTTCCAGAGAATGATAATTTGTTTTAGTCCCACAATTAATAGGAACTATCTTTAATATTTGAAGTATGATTTCCAGAATACCATGTATTTGTAGAAGTTTCTTTCTAAGAAACAGTGTAGGAAAACTTTCTTACAGAAAAGGTCAGATGTGAACCACAATCTTGTACTGAATAATTTTCCTTTCCCAAAGTAATGGGAACTAGAGTGAGTGCTACACAGAACAGTTAGCTTCCCAAGCACTCTTAGGGTATGGTTTGCTGAAAAAGGTACTGTTGCACAAAACAACAACCTCTTTGATCTAATAGTCTTTAATTTAAAATTTGGGAGATTTCACATAGACACACCCTTTCTGTGAACTGGATCTGCTCAGACTCACTTTTGCTGAAGACAGTCTGTCATTCAAGAGAGTTTATCAGGGTCACCTGTGGAAGCAAAAGACCCTGAGGGCTCAGAGGAGTATCTCTTTTTCCATAAGAGCAACCCATCTATTGTACGGATCCTCTCTCCATTTTTCATTGTGGTCTCTCCATGAGGATCCCATGACATTCAACAACTGCAGCTTGATACCCTTTTCTAAGGCCCTCCAATGGTGGTGACTCCACTAGATTCCCAGCAAGCTATTCCAGTGCTTCATGACCTTTCCCATTAAAAGTTTTTTTCCTGTTATCTGGCTCAAATCTCCCCTGTTTCTGACTAACACTATTGCTTTTGACCTATTTGCGTGAAGGAGAGTGTTGTTCAGTGGAGTGCTCTGCATAGAGACAATGAGCAAGGAGGTGTGAGGCATCTAACTCCTCAAATAAAGTTCTTGCCATCTTTAAAAATATTAAATAGGTAGAAGCTAGGCAATAATTAACAAAAAAATCACCCCAGATTTTATATATATGTATATGTAGTGTTATAGTGTTTGAAAGCTACAGGATGGCTTTTGCTTTAAGCTGACAACTGTGCCTCATAGCCAGTAGCTGAGCTTCCTGCAGGCATTAAATTGGGAACAGTATGGGCAAGGGAAACAGACTCAGGAGGGCTCTCTCAAAGTCTGGAGCACCACAGAGACCATTTCCAGTCTAACTTTGAGGAGATTTTGTGGTGAAAGATCTCATTCTATACCCAGCTTCCATATCAAGGAAGATAGCTCGATGTGGATGTATTCAGATTTTCCTTAGAGTTACTTAACATGCTGTAGTGAAAGGAAGTTGAATCTACCACTGAGCCAGGATGGTTTACTCCAGACTTTCTGCTAGAAAATCATGTCAGGAGGTAAGGAAGGCCTTTCTGCTGCTGAAAATTACATGGACAGCCTTTCTGCTGCATGAAAATTACATGGATGGTTTGTGAGTTTTTCAAGCTAGTACTTGGAGAGGACTCTGGGTGGTTGACTGAAGCACAGTGGGATTTCACTGCTGCATTTTTAGTTTTTTGCAATTTCTGTGTCATTTGGAAAGTGCAATTTCAAAGGATGTGCCATACCAACAACTGGGGCATGCATGGGTATGACACTGGCAAGTTTTTTGCATGCAGTTTCACCTGCATGCAAAATTGCTACATTTTTGCATATTGATATGCTGAACATTAATGGCAGCAGTTCCCAGCAGATTCCCAGGCGCACTGGAAACGATAACTGATATGGTTAACTCTGGGTCTTTCTGATGTTCAGTGCTGCTGGTGGCACATACTTGTCTCCCAAGCACTTGTTCATGTGAGGACGGTGCAGCTGGCTGTTTCCATCGCTGTTGCGATTTTTCCCCACTCCCACTCATTCTTTCACAGTTGCTTCTGGGTTTCTTGTGAAACTGCTCTACCCTTCAGCCTCCTTTCCCTCCCTTTATTTACTCTCTAGTTCAGAAAACTAGTTTCTAAGCTGCCTTCTTTTATCCACTTAATGTCAGCAAAGCAATTGCTCTCACTGAAAACTCCCCTTGTTGCTGCTGTGATATTTATAGCTATTCTCCAAGAGCTGCTGCCTGCGCAGATCTCTTTGTGCCTCTCTCAGCTATTTCCACTTCTCACTGCAGCCCAAGTTCCAGTCAAAGATGTTACTTGTTTTCCATCAAAATGATAGCAAAGCCCCCTCTGCCAGTGGAGTTTTCCTTCTTTGTTCTCTCTAGGGATGTGAGGAAGCCAGTAAGAGCCAGGAAACTTACTGCAATACAGTCGTGTTAAAATGGTGTGGTTTGTAATTACTGGCAAATGTGTTCTGCTGATAGAAAAGAGATGATTAATTTGAACTACAAGGTGGTGTCTCTGATAGGTACACCGGGATACTGAAGTAATTCACATTTTTAACAGTAGATAAATTCTGTTTGGTGGGAGGTGTCTTAAATGACGTTATACATCTTGGTCCTACAGATATGAATTGCAGAAGACAGTTAAAAAGAGTTCCTCATAACCTCTGGTACTTGCTGCAGTACAGAAGGCAGAGCAAAGGACCCAGCCACACAAACAAAAACAATCATCTCTTTTCTGCATTTTACAGATGGTAGGTTGAATTTTTACATTATAATTTAACCAAAAATAACTTATGCTATGGGAAGTAGTATTTTATAAGAAACTTTATTTCACTTCACTTATGTGCATCTTTATCTTTATTTCCAGTCAGAATGTATATTTGGATTTGCTAAAAGAGTGAAAATAATACCCAGAAGGTGAGTGAGTGACTTGTATTTTAGTAAATATGTCTTACACTATTGTTATATTATGTCATTTTTATACTGTAGAGTCTACTAAGCTTTTAAAAGTAGAAAAGATATTAACATTCTCATCATCCTTTTTTAGTATGCAGAGTATGGCATTTTCATTATATTTTTTCACTATAAACAGTTTGTTGTCAAATACAATTTTGGAAAAAGTCACAAATATGTTGTTACCATAATTGCATTTGGATAAGCAAAAAGACCAGTCCTATACATTACTACTCCTGTAGCATAACTATGGAGTTCTCAGTTCTCTCATTTTCCTTTGAAACTGGATCTTTAGGGCTATAAATTGGCATATGCAGATAATTATGCCAAATGCACCGTACTTGAATCAAGTGTTTTTTCATCATCAGATTGAAGCTTCTTTCCCTGGGAGAACTTTAGAATTAAGCTCATAAACTACACTTATTTACAAGAAAAACACTGGTGAATTACAGGAGAAAATAGATTTAGGTAAAATGTGTCTTTTTTTTCCTTCCCTCTCCTTATTCGACGTCTAAATTTAGGATATACTGTGGATGCGAACATCTGTTATGCAGATTTATCTTCAACAAATCTAATAAAATTAATAATTTTAAATGCTAAATAAATGTACAGAAGCTGAGAGAAAGAAACATCTTCTCACAATTATGTCCATAAATCACAATTATGTCCATAAATCACAATTATGTTCATAAATCATGGCCTTTGTATCACATAATTTCAACATACAGAATGTTTTCCTTTTGACAGGGACATAAAAAAGTCTTGCTACCTTTGCTTCATGTTTCATAACATTCTTTTCATTTGGTCCAAGTATCACAGATGCTCCGATGCTTTCACTGTGCTTTTCATTGAGCAGTGCCACAAAACTCCCTAAAGCGCTAGTGAATAAGTCTCTATCTTGCTTGTTTTCTAGAAGTGCCACCTCTGCTTCACTTTCTTGAGGTAATTTGGTGGTTTGTGGCTTACTTACTTGAAAAATGGAAACAGAATCAAATTGTTGTTCTTTTAATTCCTCAAGTTCAGTATGCTCAGGAAATGTTCCTCTCTAATTATAGCCCCATTGAATACACATAGTGCATTCAAGAAACCTGAACTTTACTTAAACTGGTGCCTATACACAGTGTCTTTTAAAAATATGGAGTAAATTACTAAAGCAATCATCAAAGTTAGCTGTGGAGAATCTGTTCCTGCAGCACAAATGATTTATATCTATCTTTTGAGGATGTTCCATGTTGGTTGCCCACAAGGTATAAGGGTGCATGTTGGCTGCCCACAATGTATAAGACTTCTCAAAGACATACCTTTTCAAGGAATGACAAGCTAAATTCAGCAGCCTGCAAATATGAGTAAATATATAGTTCTTATTTCTGTATTATTTTGTCCCCTATTAGAAGAATTGGCAAGAGTGAATGTTTGTCTCAGCAATTCTCAAACAAAGCTGTCTTTAAAACACACAGAAAGCACTTTTACAACTTTTTATTAATGATCAAATTTAAATTTCTAGATCTGGAAGTAGCAATTGTAATAGATGGATCACCAGTATCTCCTATATCAGTTGTGACCAAATATAAAATAGATGTTTATAAATAAAAGATCAAATGAGAAGGAACCTGACTTCAGGCAGTTTCTGAATCTAGTCTATGAAAATGATTTTAAATCATTTTTTTCATCTTGCTTAAGTATCTGCTGCTTAACAGAACAGCTCTAAGAAGTATTGCAACTTGTCCTGCATATTATGTTTGTCTATGAATATACACATATATATGTATATTGCATAACATAGACATTCAATACCTGATGGAAAAGCACTTCAGAAAGCTGCACAAATACCATTTGGAGGGTTTCACCTACCCTTGGTAGTTCCGATTCTGGATGCCCTGCTGCAGTCCCAGCCACGTTATCAGCCCCTCTCAGGACAAGCACAGCATGACAAACATCTGCTGGTACCAAATAGTTAAGGGAGCTTGCAAAACTGCTCATCTGGCCAGACAGTTCTAGGAAGAAAAAGGTCTCTTCTGCATAAGCCAATGCTAAGCAGCCAAGTTACAACAATAAACTGTAAATAGAGACAATGAGTTGTTGGGAATGACCCTGAAATATCTGGCAGGATAGGAGATAGTAGATAACTCATGAGCTGGAAGTGCAAAAAGTCACTTCTGTAAGAAAAAAACAAGCAAGACATAGGCTAACAAAAGCTGTTTTTAACTAATAGGGATACATATAGTAATATGTCAAGAGAGTAACTTGATTAGAAATTAATACTGGGTATGAAGGGTTGTTTTAGAGCAGGCGTGTTATCAGAGCAAGGTGCCATGAAACAAAGTCAATGAAAATAGGATCTCAGGAAGAATGGAGTTAGATGTTGGTGTTTCAATTTTATCCAGAGTGGGTATCTCTGGATATAATTAGAAATACATATGGAATCTGTAGGTATATCATATATTGTGGAAATTAGGTGCACAATTCAGCATGCCAGAAAGACTTCTATCATGATTTGTTACTCAGGTGATCAATACAAATACAAATGTATTTATCAAATGTTGCTTATAGCAGCTCAACAATGAGCTGTATTCCAGATCTGTGCAGAACATTTGCATCTCTCATTCTTTCTCAGGAGAATATGAAGCCATTCCTTAAAGTTTATAAATCAGTGACCTGCAGGTTCTTGTAATGTGGTGCACTGCTGTAAAGAAAATGAGCAGCTACGCACACCATTTGATTCTAGGAGCTCTTATCTGGTCACTTGCTTCCTGCTATAGCGATGGCACAAGCCTTGCCATACCATTAATGCTGAGATGATACTTTTGATCTAAATCTCATATTTTCTGTAATTTGTCACTATCTTTGCAAAGTATCATATACATGGAAAACTGCATGCGTCTTGCCCCAGAATCTAGTTATGATTTTAAGAGTTAAAGAGTAAATCTCTGTTATCAGGCTTTCTAAAAGGAGAAACTTTCCACATCAGTATAAAGCCAATTCTGTTCCTGAAAGTTCAAAGTCAACTTTATTCTAAATTTCAGACTTGGACGCAAACATAGGCTTTGATAAAGTCCGTCAATGTTTGTTGAGTCTGGAAAACTTTGGCACTGAATAAAAATTCCTTGCAGTAACTGTGACGACAGTACTTACCGTGCTTGCAATTTTCTTGCCTGTTTTCCACTACTGTTTCTGTGCTTGCCACCTGCAGGATAAAGTATTATAATTCATTTCTAATTTGTTTTTTTTTTCTCAAAAACTCGTACACTAGCTGTAGCACCATGGGACCACTTCTTCCTGGTATATGACAATAGTACCCACTGCTCTGTAATCTGCAGTTCAGGAGAGTGTTCAGGCAAAAACTTTATTAATGCTTACAATAGAATGCTTAAGTGCAATGCTTAAAATTGCTTAATATAGTTGGATTGTGTGTCTGCACTCTCCTGAGATTCATAGATGGGGTCAAAGCTAGCATCCACAAACATACAGCCATTTTTTAATAAAAGGATTTTCTGAGGGATGCCTGAGCCACGCTGGCAAGTTCAAATTACCCCTGGTGTAAGTCAATTATATGTAAACAAAACACCTCAGTCAGGCACAGTATCAATCCTACTGCTGTTAAAAGAATGAAATACATATTCCTTTTACCTACTTTTTCAGTCCATTTCTTCACTCCTTCAAGTTAGTGTTGCTAGTGGCACTCATCTCTTTCTGTTCTTATGAAAAACTGTCATTGAAGATACCTCCCCTTCAACAGGAAGCAAAGATACTGGTGTTGAGCATGTAAGCAGGTGAATCAATATAGGCTTAATCCAAAGCCAGTGTCCCTCACAACATCCTCCTAGACAAGCTCCGGAGGTGTGGGCTGGATGAGTGGTCGGTGAGGTGGATTGGGAACTGGCTGGATGGCAGAGCTCAGAGGGTGGTGATCAGCGGTGCCGAGTCTACTTGGAGGCCTGTGGTGAGCGGAGTCCCCCAGGGGTCAGTCCTCGGTCCAGTCCTGTTCAATTTATTCATCAATGACC
>JAUBNY010000568.1:4008549-4025746 GCA_032275445.1 Crypturellus soui | reverse complement strand
GAAACATAACACGGACATCATCAGATTTTATGTGAGCAAAGGTAGATGCCTACATCCAAGCTAGTTATCTGAGGTACTTTATTGTCAGGGAGAGATGGGCATTTCTGGGGCAGATTACCCTGTCCTAAAATGGAGATATAAACCAAGTCTCATAAACTGCATTTTAAAAGGGTGACTCTGGTCTGGGAACCAACCGCAGATTGTGATCAGTAGCTCTGATTTAAACAGGTAACTCTAGTATTGCAGAAAAGATGAGTAGCTCTGCCCACTGGGAATACCCCTGCAAATACCTCTCTGGTGAAAATGTTTTGCTAGGGCTTTTCCTGTTTATAACACCATAGTTAACCGATGAAGAGGCCAAACCACCGTGTTTTGGCCTCACTGGCAATGCAGCTAAGAGCTGTGAATACCACAAGTGAGGTGGCAGAGCAAGGAGAGCCTGCAGACTGTTTAAAATGAAGATACTGTCTGAAAAGAGAGAGCAAAGCAAATCTGCCAGAAAGACAAAAAAAAAAAAAAAAAGCTAAATTCATTATATAAATGATGTCCTAGTTGTTCTGACTCGTCAGAAGAATATGCCCTGTAAAAGGCGTATTACACAAGAACGGTGTTGAAAATCAACACACTTACCAGGCTTGTTTCTGTGTTTCAGCTGCTTTGTCTCCTTGGTTCGTTTCAGTGAAATGGCTCGTCGCCGTTGTTTAGTTTCGGTTCCCCTGGGAAAAATTCCTTTTTCGTTTTTTGGAGATGGAAAAAGTTCAAGCCTATTTATATAGATAAACCTGAAGCCAGAGGGAAGTGCTCTGTGCTTAATGTTTTTGTTTTGTCGGGCCCTATTTCTTTAGGAATAAAAACTGGAAGCTGTGGTTTAGACGTTATTTTGGAAGCCTCATCCATTAACTTGCGGTAACATACAGCTTTCCCTTAAGCTCTCACTTCACCAAAACTCCTCCAGTTTCTGTTCTCCTGATGGTCATGCATTAGGACATACCCAACACTGAAATAACTCATAGCTGTAATATTAGTTTTTAGAGAAATAGGTGGATAGCACCCAGTAGATGTCTGAATGATCACAGTCAGCTCTTAAATAGTCAGAAGAAACATGATGAGAGTATATTTGTCAGAGCTTTTGTAACTTTATATGACACCACGGATTCTTACACTTTTGTTCTGGTGAATATAATAGATGCTTTCTTTCATAGATATAACTGCATTACTGACAGTTTTGTAATAGATGATTTAGCTTAGATACTTTTTCATTTTGGGAAACATCTATTTGGAGATGGAAAAGTAATGAAAGGGAATGTAAATAAACAGTTCAGTACTGACATACTTTTAACCCAACAGATTTCCTTAAGCATATATTTTTATTTTGTTATGTAACACACTAAACTACATTCCTTAAAAATCTCCTAAACTGATTTTGCATTTTTTTTCCTAGTGATGGAAAACAAAATATCACAGTTCAGAGGTGGACCTTGAATGTACTTGAAAGAAATAAAAGTAGCTGTTTCAATGAAAATCACTTAACTACAGAAATTAAAAGTGCTGGAAGCGGTTATTCACTGAAATGCAGCGATCTATCTGTCAATGAAAATGACAGCATAACATGGTACAAGGTAATTACTGAAACAGTGTCATTCAAATCATTGTCTATCAAAACAGCTGATGCAGGAAAAGCGAATTACTGAACAGATGTCTAGAAGGAAAATAGAAAACTTGTAAATCTTGCAAAGATTTAATTTCTCTGGTGATTGGGTAAGAAACAACACAAACGAAGGATGGTTTCTCTCTGCCCTCAAATGTATTGGAAGAATGTACCAGAAATCATAAATTATTAATACCCTGTTAGTTTGGAAATGCTAAAAGATCTGACATGTATGCCAAACAGGACTGGGGTTCATTTTTTTGGAAGAATTCAATGCTTGTATTTAAGAATGCTTAAGGCATTCTTCCTGTAACACGAACCCCAGCCTTGCTCCCTTGTCCGTAAGGGCCTCAGAGGTTTTCCTCAGTAAGGGAGAATCCTTCAGATTGACCCATGTCTTGGCTAAACCAAATGAACTGTTGCTATTCTCATGTCCAGTCCCCTCCGAGATCCATGAAATGGGCATGTCTATACTTAAATATCCCTAGGGGCTTCATCTAATGAACATGTCCAAAACCTTTCTAATCACTTTGAGGAGATAAACGGGTTGGTGATACAAGATTTTGTGTAAGTTTACCTCGTGGTAAACATATCTGCAGGAAATCTGGTGCAAGAGCCCATTTCCTTTCGTAGTTGAAGGTGATTTAGACCCATATGTTCCTGGGACACTTCACTTAGCAGGTGCTTTCCATGCCCACTAAAATTTTCTTGCTTTGCAGAAAAAAAAGATCGTAGGTTGTTGAGAGTATAGACAGGACAAATAGAAGCGAGTCCAATTCCTTTCACCCTCTGAGAGGGTCACTTTCTTAGACTCTTTGCTATAAAATAAAAGCTGCTTAGCAGTCTAAACATCTTAGAAAAGCACTTTTGGTAATAGACAAGCAGCACCTCCAAACCATGGATCTGATGAAACAAATGAGTGCATTTAAAGTTCTGATGCCATATTTTTATACCTTTATATTTTTATATCTTTTATATTTTTATTTGAAATGCTAGTGCTCTCAACTTCTACTGAGTTGAATATTGACATGTTGTATTTGGATCACCATGTCTGAAAATGGAGCATCCACTTCTTTTGGGTGAAATAAATGTCACCATTGCTTTTTTACTACCTCATTGAAATTTTATTTTGAAAAACATTGTCTTCTTTTGGGTTTTGAATGTATGTTTGCTACAAAATAGTATTTTTCTGTCTTCATTAATATAGGACTGTAAGAACTTTCAGCATAAAACTGATCGGGAACTGGATTTTAAAACTCTAACATTTCAGCACTCAGGGATATACACCTGTAAAATTTCTATCACTCATGAGGGAAAGATATTCCACAGCACAAGTACAGTTCATCTGATAGTAAAAGAAGGTAAGAAAACTTTCTGAAAATTTTGAACCATACTTATTACCCCTGCTAATTATGGAAGAAACTGCCTCCTAAATTTATTTGTCTAGGAGTTATGAGTATGGTTTATCATTTCTTAACTCCACTTCTTATAATATATAATAATGACGTGATGTATTCTGAAAAAATTTCAAATATGAAAAAGCAAAAGCAGAAGTTTATACTACCTGCTGTAAGTTTAAAACAATTATTTAGTGTGTTTTCTCTGTAATTTCAGTTTTAAAAAGATTTCTGGGTGGCAGTGTTTCCAGGCTTTGTAAATTGTACACTGTATATGTATGCACTTGAAAAAAATTCAACGGGACATACTATCTTTTTTTTTTAATCTTAGATGTTCCAGAGGCTGTCACTTTGGAGATAGTTGGGCTTGATGAAGAAGTTGAAACACAAATAGGTATCAGATTAGTACAAGAATCCTTGTGATAGCTACTGCATATATGTGCTCTTGTTCTGATCTCTTTATTTTTGAAAGTCTGGTTAAATTAAACTGAACTAAGGATTGTCTGTGTGCCCTCCTGGATCTGATCCTTCCACATATCTGATTATGTTTTCCTGATGAATTTCATGACTGATATAAAAGTACACTAAATTCACCCTCATACAGAGGCAGGAGCTGAGGCTGCTGTTATCATCAGCAAGAGAAAAATGGTGGTTGCTATAAACCAGGTTTCCCCGGCTTCCTTCCATAGATAGTAAACCCCATGGAGTGATGAGTGCCAGTGTGTTTGGTGACCAATTCTGATACAGGGAAATGGGAAGTGTTGGGGCTGACAGCCCTGGCAATGCAAGTAAGCAGATCTGTCACTGGAAAGAGTTTACCACATGTCAAAAGTCAGAACCCTGACTATATATTTAGGTGGGAATAGGTTGGATAATAGGACCTGCAGGCTCCCAGGAGCAGTGGACACCATCCAAGACTTTTGAGATTGAGACTCTAAATAACTCCTAAAAACACAAATTTACCTTTTTTTATGCCATGTGCCATAGGACTTTTCCCATGTTATTACCTAGTCCTCCATTTGCCAGACCACCAGACCACAAAATCATATATGGTGCCTCCTCTGTCACTCACATGCATATGTCATTTTGTCAGCCAGGACCACAAGTGCTAACTTCCTACCAGGGCTTTCTTCCAAAGCCAGTATCCCAATCCTAAACTGCCCCATGTCTCCTAACCTCCCAGCAACGGCTCCTGCCCAATTCTGCTCTCTGTGCCTGACCCACACAGTTAGAAGGGAGTGTGGTTCAGCATCAAAAAAAATGGTTATGAACCAATTATCTGCCAACTCTTATTTGCTTTGGTAAAGTCTTTAGAGGTTCTTTTTGTTTCTTACTTTTTCCCTTTTTTTCCGCTCAGAGAAATATCTGGTGGGTGATCAGCTAGACATGATGTAGAGTGAAGGGAAATTTCAGTGAGCAAAGTCCATATTTCCTTACATTTAATGATGTTCTGTAATATTTCCCTGGAAATAACTTTTATGCAAACTGAAAAGGTTAGATACACAGTTGCAAGATAGACTTTACTTTAACTTTATATCTACTTTTCAACCTATGCAACTGTGATTTGGATTTGTAGGGTGGTCAGATTTTCACCTGAATTATTTCAATGTCTCTTGGACAGCTCAGCTGGAAGCCTGTACTCTGAGAAATTTTGATCCGTCAGTTTATAAAGCGTTTTCTTATAGAATTCTTACCTTATAGAATTCTCTTATATACAAGAAAACACATGTGCATAGTTGTCTGAACAAAAACTAACCTGTTTCTTTGTGGCTTAATAAGGAATATTCTGGATGCATTTTTTTTTGTAACTGATGGTGGCATAGCCTAGAAATGATGCTTTAAAGTTATGAATAATCTCAGACCAAGACTCTCATATCAATCTTTGAAATAAAATACCTTGAAAATCTCACACTCCAAGTTACAGTCTGCTGCCTCCACTTTCCTGTGTCTATGGTTGTTTTCTTACTTTTGGTTTTTAATATTATTAACCGCACTGGAAGGAGTGGTTCCCTTCACTTCCATTTAGTGCTTTGAAGTGGTACTAGGTAGATGACTGGTTTATTCAGACATTCAGCATTATGGTGATTACTGATGTGTAGTTTGACTCCTATAATCCCCTGATTATAATTCCCTTTTCCAGTTACCTGGTGAAGTGCTACTTCAGCACCGGTAGAGGGTTGTCCTCTCTTGTTCTCTACCTGCAACATGCGTTTTAATTCTCTAAAACACTTTGGCCTATTTAAAATCTTTGAGCTGCTTTAGGGTTAATCTGAGGGAAGACTGGATGACCAGCCTGTGTAACAGAGTGCGGTAGAGCCTCGTGCACCAGTGTGGCTGCAGCATGTACAAAACAGTGTTTAAGGGGTACTAAATCCAGAAAGGAGGACAGCTCCTTGGATGTGTGGCCTGGAAATGTGACATACTGTTGCACTGTGAAGATGAACGCTACTCGTGGCTAGATCTTCATTCTTATGTTCTGCTTTGTTTAGGTAAAGAAGTGGTACTCAATTGCACAGGTTTCTTGGGTTATTATATGCCAGAAGATGCCAGCCTTTACTGGTCAATTAACCAGACATTTCCAAAAAAATGTTCACGCATCCCCGAGAATCAGCCTTCAACATGTGAAGAAGAGTTAAAAAAAATTCTGTAAGTTTCCAAAAAGTACTGCACTTTTGTTTGTATGCATTTTGTGTTCTGCATTTTGTGGATTGTGAATTAAATGAGTTATTTTTTTTTTTCTGGAATGTTTTTCTCAAAATAGGCCTCTCAACTGGTAATAGAATTCCATAAAGGCAGGGCTGCTAACATCCTTTCTTGTTGCAGTATTGGAAGCAAGTTTTATGTCACAAGGCTGTTACGGATTAAAAAAGTAGCAGAAGAGGACATGCATCATAATTTCACCTGCATGTTGCAAACTAATGAAGGAATGCGAATAAAAATAGTGAAACTGAAGAAAGGTACAGTATAAACTATGAATTATATTTCACATTTAATTACTATTGGAGTTTGTGTCAACCTTTGTGATATAGAGGACCGGATACTGGATTCAGAACATCTGTGCAGACACCTGCAGGTTTATGATGGCCCTTATCCCTCAGTGCAGGATTTGACATAATTCCCGATGTATTCCTGCTGCTCTGTTGCTACTTCTGCTAGAGCAGCAGTTTGAGGATTCCTTGGTTAAACTGCTGCTGCTGTGACCAGAGCTAGGGGAGGCTGAGGTATCCTCCTGCTGGGCTGACATCCCTGCGATGTGCTTGGTGGCTCCCCTGCGCTCTCCTTGCCGTTGGATAGGTGGGATCAGGAGGTAACTACCCAAAGCTCAGTGCAGCCCAGAGGCCTTTGTTTCAGCCACATTGTTTCTAAAAGTTCCCACCTGGGAAGGGAAATCTTTTATATTCCTGCTAATGCCTCCAGCACTTTGGTTGACGTCAGGTGCTCTGTCCTTCAATCTGTGGAGTGCTGATCTCTATTGTACAGTAAACCTCCCATTTATAATCCAGACAGTCTGAAAATCCATTATATTTTCTTCTATTTTTCCCTCAATCTCAGACCTTTGCCAGTTTTACTGGAAGGAAATATTTAACTCCACATGTGCAAAAGTATAACTTGGCATTCTTAAAAGATGCTGTATACAATAAGGAAAATGAAATAGAGACTGCAAGCACAGCATGATAGTACCTTCACAAAGGACTCTTGAAAGATTTAATGGTTAAAAATCTGTATTTGGAATCTAAGAAAGAAAGCTTACCAAATAAACCAAAAAGCTCAAAATACAGAGTGACAGAAGCAAAAGAAAAGATTGTGACCAAAGAGATTAAAGGAAACATTAGTGGCTGTTATGGGTGAGCAGAGATAGGGATGAGAGAGAGAGGGAATAACAGGAAGTAATAAAGATCCAGAAGAAAACTCATCAACACGTGGGTGAGCAAATATAGCCAGCAGGTTTGAGGATCTGGTACAGATTGAAACACAGGCAGTTCTGTCTCCAGGTTCAAAAGAACTTCTTTCCTGTGAGGATGACAGAGCCCTGGAACAGGCTGCCCAGAGAGGCTGTGGAGTCCTTGGCCCCCTGTGCCACGTGCTCCTGCCAGGTGACCCTGCTGGAGCAGGGGGTTGGACTAGATGATCCCTGGAGGCCCCTTCCAACCTCAACCGTTCTGTGATTCTAGGATATACGTGGGTGGGCTGTATGCATGCAATGAGATTATTTCTCTAGTTTCTAAAGTAATCTTCAGTCTATAATCCTTGTCCCTCTCGGGATGCATAACATGAAAGAGTGCTCAGAATTTTAAGGAGAAAGAATTTACATCAACAGTATATATTTTTAGGTTGTTTTAAGATGTTATGAGTATTTACTGATGTAATTTTGCCATGTAGTATTTCGTTAAGGCTATAATTTTCTGGGTTTCTGTTTTACAGGGAACACCCAAGATCTGCCTGTGCATATATTTACAACTGGGATGGTCTTTGCTGTAATATTTATATGCATTGCTGTAGTTGTGGTGGTCATCTGTGTGACATTCAGAGTTGACTTAGTTCTATTTTACAGGAACATATGTAGAAAAGATGACACTGCTGGAGGTATGACTTATCGAATGCTGATACTGAAATAAACATATAGATTAGAAAAGGTTTCTGGAAGGATGTATAAAACAGAACATTTGAGGAAGCAATAAAATACACAAGTATAGTGAGTAGTTTAGTGAGTGGCTTCTGAATTAGTCTTATTTGCATTTTTTGTTTGTAAAAAACTGCAAAAAGTATGACCAATATAATATAGGCTTATAACTCTAAGATGTTAAAGTTAAATATAATCTCTTTTGCAAGTACCCATAGTATTAAATAACCAGTAAAGTAAATGTGAAAATCTGTAATATTTTTACGACATTCATATCAGATTGCTGTTACATTTTTTGCATATTAGTCTGTGAACAGTTGTTACATTTTCATGACCACTATATATGAAATTGGTTTTCATATCTTGGATTTGATTTTTAAAATCACCATAGAGAAAGGAAAGATTATTTTCAAACATTTTCCAAATTTAATTTGATTGAGAATTTTGTCTGTTTGAGGGCTCCTCGGGGAGTCAGAGGGAAAAACAGCCATTTCTAGATTTGCTGTTGAGAAACTCATTTTGAAAATTTCAGTGGTGGGTCAAGTATTGTACTCAAGTGGTTGCCAGCAAGACAAAATCTGGTGATTTCTTTCCAGATGGAAAAGAATATGATGCTTTTGTGTCTTATCTGAAAGACTCTGTGTCTGCTAGTGAAGAAGAGAGAGAATTTGCTCTGAATATATTTCCCAAGATATTAGAAGAAAATTTTGGTTACAAGTTGTGTATATTTGAGAGGGATGTATCTCCTGGAGGAGGTAGGTATAGTGAGTATTCTTGTCATTGAATTGACACAGAATTTTCACACAAAGGTAAAGGTCTGCAATACGGAGTTCTGTCAAATGTGTCCTGCATTAAAATACCACTTTTTTTTTCAATTAATCTAGACTGTGTTTTCACACAAAGATAGCCAGTGAATATTTTGCATATACATATATATACATTTTTATGAATTCATATGCATACATACTTACACACCCGTAAAGACATGTAGTTGCACAGAATCGAAATGAATATGTGAAAATGCTACCATGGAGAAAGCTTGAATGACAACATACAGAGTGCCAGATGTCTTACAGCAATAGTGCAATTTCTCTGTGTTTATGTAGGGCAGGCTTCTATAAACAACTTACATTCTATAAACTTACATTAACCCTACAAAGCAGTTGATGGTTCGGCTACTGGTTTTATTTTTAAGTTTGTCTGCATCTTCAGTGTGACAGCTGACATCATTGCTTTGTAATCAAAATAGATGGCTCATGGAGAAGATGATGGAAATGAGGAAAGGGAAATTTGGTTCTCAAAATGACTTAAATAGATTGCCTTTTATAAATGTTTGAAAATAAAATGATATTGGAGGATTCAATTTAGTCCAAAGATCTAGTTGGAGGATAGAGTCTCACTGCTAAAAGTACTGAATAATAAGGTCAGTCACTCTCCTTTGCAAGATATGATCTTCTCTGACTTAATCCATTCCTGACTGATATCTTTCCAAACAAACAAAAATGCACAACTTTTTTGAGCCATTTGTTCCAATCTTCCTTATCCTTCAATAATAAGAAAATCCAAGTGTCTAATCCAAGTGTCTAATTCTTCCTTGCAGCAGTTTCACGTGTTCTTATTCCTTATTTCCTATTCCCCTTATTTCTTGCAATCCATTGAGTAGTAGCATATTTCCTTCTTCTTTACAGGAATATCCTTGTCCACTTTCTTCTCCTCTCAGTTTCATCTTCTTTAGGTTACATCAGCAGTTTGCTTTGTCTTTCTTTACAAATCATCTTTCGTAGATCTCTGGTGTCTGAAGACCTTGTTATCCTATGAAACCAGAGAGAGTTCTGGACGTTTTGCATGAGAATTCCATTATGTGCATGTTTGAAGGAGATCGCCATTTGATTTTGTCCACAGATTGTCAGGACAAAATGTGTAAAATTTGGTTGGAACTCATTTTATCATAATATATCCTTTTGTAATGAACAGGGAATGCTAGTATTCTTAACCTTCTATTACTCATGATAATGTGGAGTATATGATGATATAAAGGAAGGAGTTGACTGAATTTTACTGAATATTTGGATAGAGTCGACTTTTGGTGACTTTGTGGATTCATTGTAATGGTGTTTATTATGAAAGATCTGTCAAAAGGACAGGTGGCTGGAGGGACAATCAGTTTTGCTGTGACCATTCTATCCATGTGACTCCTGATAGACAGTTGTCTTGGATAGCCTGGGATTCTGTGTAAGCTCCTGTCTGTGTCAGAGAACAAGCTCTAGTGATACCTGAACTCCTTCTTTCAGACTTGTGATCTGTAAAGTGTATTACTATTTGTAAAGGCAGGATATTTATATCCTGTTCCTGTACTATAAGGGAAAGATTTTGGTAGATATGTGATTGTTAAAAGATAAGTTGATTCAGTGCTTGCCCTTTCAATTTAGTTTAATAAGACATATATGTTTAATTTGCAGCTGTTGTTGATGATATCCATTCATTTATTGACAAAAGCCGAAGATTAATCATTATACTGAGCCAGAACTACATTTCTGACAGAGCCATATATGAACTTGAGAGTGGACTTCATAAAGCCCTAGTTGAAAGGAAAACTAAGATCATATTAATTGAATATATGCCTATAAGTGACTATAATTTCTTGCCAGAATCACTATCTCTTTTACCATCACAAAGGACTGTGAGGTGGAAAAAGGATAAATCTCTTCCTGTGAATTCCAGATTTTGGAAGAACCTTCGATATCTGATGCCAGCAAAACCTACCAAGTCCGACACCAAATGGGTGATATGATAATCTTGATCTGGACTCAGAAGGTGTTCAACTATGGACTGGGGGCTGTGACTTTATTGCAGTCTTATAACAATTCTGTAAAAGGAAAGTGCTGCAGAAAGCTGACCATTTTACTACATTTAAATAGAAAAAACATCCTGCGGTTATCATGGGGAGCTAGTGCTGATAGATGCTAAACCTGAGATTTGAGAAAATCATGAAAATTGTCACAGTGACTAGGATTATGTTAACTCCAGTGCTGACTTAAAAGGGAGTTGCCTCAGCAACTCCCTTGCCTCAGCAATTTGGGCTAAGAACAGAACTCTGATTCTGCTTAGGACTTACTGCGTGACACTGAACACACTGCAAAACCTTTGCATTCCACATTTTCTTTCTTGTAAAGTAACACCACTTAAACTTGCATATTTTGTGAGACCACTGAATAAATATATAGTATTTACAAAATACTATGATTTAGATGCTTTTGGCTTTGCATTCTGGTATTTCCTAAAGATCCACCCCAATAGTCAGATGCACACAGCTCCTGTCCTGTCCTTTGCATCTAGGCTTTGGGCAATGTGAAACAAAAATCAACAAGGAGAGAGGGGAGGGTGGGAAGAGTAGGACAGATTTGGTGGGACTAACAGTATTTATTGCTGAACTGGGATCTAGACAAATAAAGTGGGACTAAATTGGAGGTATGGTAAAGACTGCTTTTGTCCTCTTGTTTAGCTAAAAATACTGAAAATGAGTATTTTGTTGGGGAGAAGAGGGGAATGGGATAGGGCTAATAAAATTTTGTTCAGGGACCCCATAATTTTCTGAGCTGCTTTCATCTGAGGGATGCAGGGCATATCTGAATATGAGATCTTCAGGATGTATGTCTACTCCAAATTAAGCTTACTGTAATGCTTAAGCACTGGTATTTAGCATTAGTTTTAAAAACTACCTTACTTATACTATTCAAAATCATGGTCATACTCCCTTATTATTAAGGGAGTGGACTTTGGCCTGTTCAGGGAGCTGCTGGGAAGAATCTCATGAGATACAAGCCTAGAGGGGTCCAAGAGACCTGGCCGATCTTCAAGGATCATCTCCTGCAAGATCAAGAATGGCCCATCCCAACACGCAGGAAATCAAGTAATGGTAGAGAAACCCTTCATGGATGAACAATGACTTCTGACATAATCAGACATTAAAAAAGAAATAAGCAAGAGGTGGGAGAAGAGTCAGGTGCCCTGGAGGAACATGGAGCCACAGCCTGAGCATGCAGGGATGAGGTTAGTAGAACTAAAGCCCACATAGAGTTGAAACTGGCAGTGGATGTTAAAGGCAACAAGAAAGGCTTCTACAAATAATTCAGCATCAAAAGGAAGGCTAGGGAAAATATGATCCTTATATTAAATTAGGCAAGGTCTCTGGTGGCAAAGAACACGAAAGGCAAAGGTACTGAGTGCCTTCTTCACCTCAGTCTTTACTAAGGTGAATCTTTACTTTACTAAGTTAAGACTAGTCCAAAGGAATACAAAGCCCTTGAGACCAGAGGGGAAGTCTGCAGCAATGAAGGCTTCTCCTTGGTGGAAGTGAATCACATTAGAGAACACCTGACCAATGCGGACATTCACAAGTGTGTGGGCCCTGAGAGGATGCACCTGTAACTGCTGAGGAAGCTGACCAAAATCATTGCAAAGCCATCGTTAATTATCTATGACAAGTCACGGCGGTCAGGAGGAAAAGTTCCTGAGGAAGGGAAGCGAGTGAATGCCGCTTCTGTCCTCAAGAAGCGCAAGGAGGAGAAGCTGGGATCATCTTGACCCTTGGGAAGGTGATTGAACAACTAGTCCTGGAAATTATTTCCAGGCACGTGAAGGACAAAAATTTTATTGGGAGCGGTTAGCATGGATGTATGAAAGGAGAATCGTGCTTAATCAAGTATGCTATGGTTTTACTGTAGGATAGTGCTCTATCATGATGAAATGACTGGTTTGGTGGATGAGGGGAGACTATAGTAGATATTGTTTACCTTGGCTTTAGAAAGGCTTTCGATGCTGTCTTTCATAACATTCTCATAGAGATGCTGCTAAGTATGGTCTAGATAAGTGGTCAATGAGTGGTAATGAAAACTGGCAGAACTGCTAGGCTCCGAGGTTTGTGATCAGCAGCACAAAGCCCAGGTGGAGATCAGTGCCTAACGGTGTTATTCAGGGGCTGATACAAGAGCCAGCACTGTATAACATCTTCATTAGTGACCTGGATGACTGAAATGAATAAGCCCTCAGCAAGTCTGCTGATGATGCAAAATTGGGAGGAATGGCTGATACGCTAGAGGGTTATGCTGCCATTCAGAGGTACTTTGTCAAGCCGGAGAGGTGGGTGGAGAGGAACCTCATTAAGTTCAACAAAGGCAGGTGCAGAATCCTTCACCTCTGGAGGAATAAATCCATGAACCAATACAGACTGGGTGGGTGCTGACTAGCTGGAGAGTAGCTTTGTAGGAAGGGACCTGGGGGTCCTTTTCAACAAGCAGACACCAAGCTGAACATGAGGCAGCAGTGCACCCTTGTGAAAAGAAGACCAGCAGTATCCTGTGTTGCATTAGGAAGAACATTGTCAGCAGGTTGAGCAAGAACATCCTTCCTGCTCCTCAGCACTGTTAACAACATATCTAGAGCAGTGTCCACTTCTGAGCTCCCCAGCGCAAAAAAGGGCACAGATTTACTGGAGTAAGTCCAGGAAAAGGCTACAAAGTAAATAAAAGGGCTAGAGCATCTCTCATATGAGGAGAGGTTGTAAGAGCTGGGGCTGTTCAGCCTGGTGAAGTTAAGGCTCAGGGGGGCTATGACCATTGTGTATAAACATCTGAAGGGAAAATGCCAAGAGGATGGGGCCAAATTCTTCTTGGTGGTGCCCACTGGGAGGGCAAGAGGCAATGTGAACTAAATGAAACAGGAAGCTACACTTGAACATCAGGAAACACTTTATTACTGTGAAGGTGGTTATATAGTGGAACAGGTTTTCCACAGACATTCTGGAGTCTCCATACTTGGAAATGCTCAAAAGCTGACTGGACATGGTCCTAGGAATCCTGCTGTAGCTGACCCTATGTGAGAAGGCAGGTTGGACCAGATGATCTCTAGTGGGCCTTTCCAAACCCAACTCTTCTGTGAGTTTGTGAAAAGGACGCAACACAGTTGCTGGGTTTTGCACACATGAGAAAGAATCACAGGATAGTTGAGGTTGGAAGGGATTTCAACAAGGCAAAGGGGAAATAAGGCATATATCTATGGTGTGCTTTTTGATCAGCTCAGAGATCTTTCTCCCTCTGTCTGTCATCTGAGTGATATATTAAATGAATCATATACCACAGAGAGGGATATAGGAGTCCTGGTTGACACCAAGTTAACCATGAGTCAGCAATGTGCCCTCGTGGCCAAGAAGGCCAATGGGATCCTGGCTGCATGAGGAGGAGCATTGCCAGCAGGTCGAGGGAGGGGATTGTGCCCCTCTGCTCAGCTCTGGTGAGGCCACACGGGAAGTACTGGGTGCAGTTCTGGGCTCCACAGGACAAGAGAAACCTTGAGCTGCTAGAGAGGGTCCAACGGAGAGCAATAAAGATGATTAAAGGGCTGGAGCATCTATCATATGAGGAGAGATTATGGGAGCTGAGCCTGTTTAGTCTGGTGAAGAGAAGACTGAGAGGAGATTTGATCAACATGTGCAAGTGCCTGAGGGGTGATTGTAGGGAGGATGGGGCCAGGCTCTTCTCTGTGGTGGTCGGTGACAGGACAAGGCATAACGGGGACAAGCTGAAACATAGGAAGTTTATCTCCATATCTTCCCGTGAGGGTGACAGAGCCCTGGAACAGGCGGCCCAGAGAGGTTGTGGAGTGTCCTTCTCTGGCGACCTTCAAAACTTAATGATGCCACCCTGTGCCACGTGCTCTGGGTGTCTCTGCTTGAGCAGGGGGCTTGGACTAGATGATCTCTAGAGGTCCCTTCCAACCTCAACCATTCTGTGATTCTGCAAGTCTGTAGCAGAGAGGTATTACATTTGCTTCTCAGCCATGTAGCTTTCATACACTGACATGAATGCACTACACAGCTACAAAAATTGTCAAATATATTGTCACAATCAGCTCAGCTGTGATAGCAACAGCTTTGTCAGAATATAGTGTCTTCATACATAGTATATTGAGTGTATATATTTGTTTGTGAAGTACTTAAGGAAGATCCTGCCCTTAGGGACTAATGACAAAACTACAGTGGAAGAAGCTCATACATTAGAAAAGAAAAATTGGGAGAGAAAGAACCTCAGTAGACTGACGTATCACATTGTTAGTGTTGGTAAAAAGAAAGGAGAAAGGAACAGGATTTCTGTCAACAAATAGCTCTAGAAAAACAAACAATCAAAAAGCCCGGAAAGAAGAGAGGCATTTAAACTGAGGAGCAATATTGTCACATGGACAATTCTGCATGAATATATTTACGATGAGCATGAAATCAATAAGGCCTCCTATAGAGTAATGGCAAAAATATTTCAACCTGTTTCTGTGCTGGAGCACACTACATTCCTGAAAGAAACTACATAATGTAATGGTGGCCTTCTGTTTTGTTTTTATGTACCTCAGCCTGCCATAAGCAAGCTAGACCATCAGAGGACTGACTTTTAGATGTTAGAGAATCTCTTCTAACTAACAAGGTCTAGTATCTGATGCATCTTTTAAATGTACCACAGTATCTTGAGTTGGCAATATCTGCTTAGCTCTTTTCTCCATAAGCAAGTGGTCTATTCAGTATTTGCAAGGACTTATGCAGTACTATCATATGGCAAATGGTGGAAATCTGGAAGTCTCCTGCCTGACTGGCAGACTATATGATAGTGCAGCACATCTGCACTAAATACTAACAATTTCCCTTATTTCATAGGTGAGTTAGCTCACTGGTTCATAGGCTGCTCTTGATTGCATGCCATTTCATTGACTGTATAACCTTATAGGCAGAAGTTGATATTTAAATGTTGTTCAGACACCATTCAAATGTTGTAAGAGCAAAACCGACACCACTGACTTGGTTTAGAAAATGAGTAGAGTGGAAAACTTCTTACCCACTCAGTGTTAACCCTACCTGGCAGAGGAGGACATGATGTGTAAATGTGTGAAGCCAGGATGGTATCAGTACATCAGAGAGACATAATCTCTCTCAAAACTCTAAATCATAGAAGGCTACACTGTATACACACAGATGGTATGTTTTCTCTGCTTCTTGGCTTGCTAAGTGCTTGAGCAAAAGTGCCGGGATAAGGTAGGACATGGACTCCCCACTTTTCTTTCCAGAGGGGAGGGAAAACACTTTTGAGGGAGTACTCCCAAACATTGGGTCCAATTTCTGTGGGTATTCTGTAAAGTATGCAAAATATGTATGCATGTGAGGAGTAGGAAAGGAAACAGGGAATTCTAGGGCAGTTCTTTATTCTCTTTCTGTAAACCTGCTCTAGAGATAAAGGGGAAGCACGAGCTTGAGAAGTGAAGGTGAGTGAGACCGCTTTGTCACTATCTATGTTACTTTTGCAAAAGAAAAGGAGCTGACGTGGGGCAGAGTCTCAGAAAAATATCTGGAACTATTTGATAGGATTTTTATCCACTATGTCAGACTTCTGACAGCCTGACATGCAAAACTTCGTGTGACTGGTCCTTCTGCTGTACTTATGGGGTAGGACCTTTTCTGGCACCAACACTGATAGAGTTGGAATGCCCTACATAAAATTATTTATTTTGTTAATAAACATATTGCCTGGAGAGTATTATGTTTATTATTTACATGACATATGTTTTATGTGTGTAAATATATGTCTTTGGGAAAAAAAATCTTCTATTTCTAATAGTCAGATCTGTGGCTTGAAAGTGGTGCGGACTTGACTTTATGTGTATTGGACTCCATAATTCGTTCAAGGGAAGAAGAGAGGAAAGTGCTTTTCTCCAGTCAAAAAAGACACCTTCAGAATATTCCATTCTTATTAGTGAAACCTAAGAAGATATAAATTATAAACCAAAAGTATATTTTGTTTGCAGATGAAATATTGTTTAGATTGTTTAGGAGACAATCACCAAACTTGTTGTCAATGGGTTCTATTCTGGAAAAAGCTTAGAGCTAAACAGACAGTGACTGAGATACATAGCTGTGAATACATCCAGCATCCTCAGAAGCTCAGGACCCGATAAAAACAATTGTTAATATTGGCTGCTGCCTAAAAGAATGTGTGTTTATGTAGATTGTGATCATCTGCTATGTAGTAAAAAGATTTCTTTTAGCTTTTTTTTTTTTTTTAGCTTTTTGTCACAGACATTGAATAGAATAGATAATTGACCCAATCAGCAGTAAATAGAGTAAGCTTCACATATGACAAGAAGAAACAATTTTTTGTTGTTTTTCAGATAAACTTGATGCTTTTCAGATAAATCTGTATATTCATATAACCTCTACTGACGCGGGGAGGACTGGGATCTGAACTGAGAACGTGAGGTTTCTCATGCTTTTATGCTGAAAGGCTTGCAGATCGGATAGGTCATGGATAGTTCATAGTCAGGCCTTCACTATTCTGTTTTGGTCAAAGCTGCAGCAACAAGGCTGGACACTGATGGTGGGGATGGAAAGCAATAGTGTGGCACAGTCCTCTGGTGCTGCCAGTTTGTAGTATGTATCAAAAAGCATACTAAAGTTGAAGAGAATTGCTTATTCTAGTGAATATTATTCTATATTAGGCA
>JAUBNY010000568.1:3990899-4008449 GCA_032275445.1 Crypturellus soui | reverse complement strand
TTTGTAGTATGTATCAAAAAGCATACTAAAGTTGAAGAGAATTGCTTATTCTAGTGAATATTATTCTATATTAGGCAGATACATAACTGTCTTGGAGATTTCAGATATTACTTGGTTTATTTTCAGCTTTTCAGTAGCAGCTTTTGGGCAAAAAAAGAAATAATCCTTCACTTTTCCCATTATTAAATGAAACGAACTAAAAAGTCCAATACATTTTTGGACAGAATGTGAATAAAAGATCTTAAAAACCAGAATGCTTTAATCTTTTACTGGAGGTTTTTTTTCCTTTTTTTATAAGAAAACTACCCCGAAACTTTGAACCTCATGCAACTAAACTGAGAAAGGAAGGCATGATGAGGTAGAGGAAATTCTTGTAAAGGAAACAGACTGAACACTGTGCTCAGATAGAACTAACCACAATCTTATCGCATAGTGTAGGAGGTGCAGGTAAGATTTTTCAGATAATTTTTTTTTTTAGTAAAAACTTTAAGCTTAAAATGTTAGTGCTGTCTGCTTAACAGCTGAGTTATTTTTATTTTCTTTGAACGTGTGATCTAAAATGTATTGATTTTAATTGTTTAGGCAAACAAATCAGTTATGCATTATAATAGACAACTTCATTCTTTTGCTTTTCGTATGACAGAGCTTTTTTATTTTTATTCCTGTGTGACTATTAATAATCCTCTTACTCTTATATTCAGATTATTTTTTCTCTTCAAATGATGTAAATCCCATGCAAATCATAGAAATTGATAGCTCTGAGACTGAAGTGAGTCTCAGCAGAATCAGTATAATAGACTATGGCATGCCACTCTCTACTAGACTTCAAGGCTATTATGAAACTTGGCGTTACTTCCAATAAATTGATTCTGATTTACTTTGCTCAGATTTTATGCAAATAGTTGAAACAGGTCTGAAGTAGAGATTTGTTGTTATCTTGTGAGAATCCTTTCAAAGCTGAAACATAGACAAAGTAATACTGTTTTTATTCTTCATTTTACCACAGGAAACTATGGTAAAACCACACTGATTTCCTTTGTATTTAAATTACTTTCCTCTGAAATTGTATCCTAAATCTCTGGATTATTGATTAATAGTGTGATATATATGTGGCAGAAGATAGATCTAACCTTCCTCTTGGTTATGTGTTGGCCAGAGTTGAGTGCTTTCATTTCCTGGCATATATGGATAAAGTCTGAGTTTGTCTTACCTTGAGTACACTTGCAGTGCAAATCAGCAGTTTAAAGCTATCCTGTTTCAATTTCCCCTCTCCTTTGGTAATTACTGTCTGCTTTTGCTGAGAATTTCTTTTCCTACTAGGCACAATCAAAAGATGAAACTTCTCAAATACTTCTTACATGTTATATTCTTAATCGCTCTAAAAATCAGACATTTTTATTGACATCTCTTGAAAGTGTTGCCAGGTAACCAAAAATTGGTTGGCTAAATGTAGCAAAAAGTAATCCAGATTGCTAACGAAAGCTATTAAATTCATTAGTTACCTCTCCGTTTCCAACTTCCTCCCCATTCATGCTGAACTCAAAGAGCATCGGTGGCATTCAGATTCAAAATCTTTTCTCAACACTCTTAGATCAAGATTAAAACTGTTCAGGTGTATTTTAAGTGTACCTTAAAGAATCATACCTTATCTCAGGCCCAAATACATTAAATAAAGAGGTCTATGTGTAAGATCAGTCCACTTTCTTGCTGGGACATGCTCTGCAGAATATTGGCTTCGCTTTTCACAGGATACAGCTGGTTTTGGTAGAAATCAAAGACATGTTGATTTTTCTCCCCTTGTGCAGTGCTGGGTTTTGGATGAAGTTTTTCTATCCTGGTCCACAGCAGGTGTAAGCTTTGGAAGGAAAGGGAAAATGTCTGGAACAGGGATAGTAGGAAGGAAGGGGGTTGATTTCATCTCTGCATATTGTGCAGGTGAAGGATATCTGTACGGCATTTGAAACCCCGTGGAAGTGAAAACATTGCGAAGCAGTTCCAAAACTGGAAATTAAATATTAGTCTAAACTTGAAGTGAAGATCACATCCACACTCTCCATTTTCTGATTAAATCAAATATGGAGACAAAGACAACACAGTATGATGTTATGGTGGTTTCAGGAGAGCTGATCTAAGGAGTCAACTGCTGCCTGCCTGCAGAAATCCTGCTCCCTTCCCTTGTCTCTCCTCTTCCTCTCCCAGCTACAACTACTATCACTGCTTATCTTGTGTCAGGTCAGGGATTCCTCAACTATTGTTTTTTCTGATAATTTCGCAAGTTGAATTGATTTGGGTTGTCAAAGATCACAAGAACTGCCATGGGCAAAGGGCTAGACCTTTTGCCTGCCATAAAGGGACAAGGGAGAAGGGAGGATAGATGAGCAGATGAAACCTTCCCCTTTGGACAACAGTGATCCTTTAGATTATTCACTGACCCAAGAAACTACATCTTTAACTCAAGATGGGTTCTGCTTGCTACGAGTACCTGCGTGCTGTTGCCACTCTGACTGATGGATGACATAAACCAAAACACCATCCTTTATTTTAGGTGCTATGATAGTGTCAGAGATGTAGAACTGTAGTTGTACGACCTGAGAGATACCTTTATATTTGTCTTAAATCTAAATTCAAAAGAATTAGGATCCTCTAATCATTTTGCAGTGAGTAAGACAGTCTTCGTAAAGTTTAGGAGGGCCTTTACGCAGTGCTGGTAGGAAACTCATTCTCCTTCGAATGTAGAATTTGTGTGGGGAGATGCCAATGGGCAGCAGCTAATTTTGAGGGGTAAAACAGATAGACAGACAGCCTACTCCGTGTGACCTTTGAGTGTAAAAATAGCTCATTCCTCTCGCTTGCGAGGAACAGAGATGTGCTGAACTGAACGGTGACTAAAGTGCTCCTTTCTCTGTACAAGAGCTGCCTGAAAAGGTGTCGAGTGGGTGGTCTCTTCACCTCTGTCACTAGCTCAGGGCACAGCGGGTACCTTGTTGCTATCTTGCTCCTTATGAGTCTTATCTGATTTGCATGGGGTGCCAACTGCTTAGGGACTAACCCTGGCCTGACCTTTTTTTCCCCCCTTGAGGTGATGTGGTGCCTCAGGCAGCTGCGGAAGTGCAGAATCACCCCGTGGCCCCATGAGCAAAGAAAACGCTTCTCACGAAGCACCATGTGAACATGGGCATTCTGAGTATGCTGAGTTTACTCACTGAATGGGGCAGTCCGCACATACCCGTGGCACGCATTGGATGTGTTCTTGCTAAATGCCCACATCAAACCATGCCCATCCTTGATGCACGCTAGGCAGTCTGCCCCTCTGCTCCGGCCTTGTAGCTGAAAAGGCTGCAGGACACTAAGCACAAAACTACTTAGCAGTGGAGGTCTTATGCTAGTTATGCCTTCCTCAGCCTGCTGGCAGTGCTTATCTCTAGCTGAAGGATGATCCTCTTGTCAGTTATTTTATCACCCAGCTTAGAGGAAGGGTTTCGCTGACTTCCTGCAACAAGAGCTGCTGAGACATCTGTCGTTCCGCTGCAGATCTGGAGCGCTGTGTTGTTGTACGTATCACCTGTGAGCAACTCCATGCCAGATGTGTTTAAAGAGGTTGTTGTATAAGCTTGGATGTTGTCTATTCTGCATCTGTGTGGAACAGTATGAATAGGAAGAGCATTACATATGCCAATTTTAAAACACGCAATGTCTAGGAAGTAACCTCTGATTATATTTACAAAGCTACATAATGAAATACACGATTACCTACCTGCCCATATGTTGTGGGTTATTATTTGCAACAAATGCCTGTTTTCCTATTTTACAGCAAGCAAGATGGCTCTTAAAGAAAATGCCTCTGAATACCAAGCAAAATTGATAAAGAAAATCATGCTTATGTTTGGCTGCATCCTAGTATTATTTGTTGGTGGCACGGAAGTTAGAGAGATTGATTTGTCAGGTAAGAGGGTGCTTTGGTGGGTTTTCATCTTCATGATCCTTGCTGACAGCTGAGAAACATGAATCTACAGTTTGTGATGCTTTCATGATATTTTGAAATGGAAATGGAACAGAAAGGGCAAAAGTGAAGGAGAATTTCTGAGAATCAAATGGAGAAATTGAATTGCTGCTGTGACTCCTTGAAATCTCCAGCAACTGGTCTTAGCACACGGAAGGAGAAAGAGAAAGGCAGGCTGAGAAGGATATCAAAAAGTCTTTTGTTCACCTAGTCTTTGTGGAGGTGCTTGGTGAAGTTCAGTTTGCAGAGAGAAACTGAAACTGCCCAGAGTCTCCTGGTTGGGCAAACGATGAACTGAACAATTCGTGCCCTCTCCTACTGAAATGAAACCCTGCCATTGTTCCCCTTTCAGACTTGGATCCCACTTTGGGATTACCACATCCTGACTGAGGCCAGAGGGGCTATGCCACAAGGTCAGTCAGCCTCGAGAGAAACTGCGGTTAGGATGGGGGATCAAAGCTTTCAGCATCCCAAAGTATATTGATTTTTTGTGGCAGTAGCTATAATGTAGAGAGGGGAAAGATTTGAGAGCAATGAGAGAATGATGCAATGCTTGTCACTGTTAGCCTGAATAGGGAGAGGGACAGGTCAACTCTGCTTCTTCAAAATTTTTCACATTTATGTCAGTATCTTCTCTACTAATATGAAGAGAACTGCAATAGCTACATATGTCCTTCTTTAGAGATAAGGTTTAGCAGGTTAGCACCCATTTGAAAATTTCAGGTTTGTTGAAAATCTGAGGCTATTTTCACATTAGGCTTTTGAAAGAGGGCTACAAACTTTTGAAAACCTTTGAAAAAAACTTTGAGAACTTTGTATTTCAGTAGTTAAGGAAATCAACTTTATATTAGGCCAACCTAAGATCATGTAACAAAATATTTAGCATGAAAATTGTAAAAATTGTATTTTTGTGCAATTTTTAATGTTTTGTTGTCCTGCTTTTCAGGTTGTTCCCATGTAAAACCTCAAGTATGGTATCGTGCAATTAGTCACGAGGAGTTCATTTTACCTTGTGCTTTACCGGTTAAAGATGCTACCCACATTTTTAACCAGCATCTTCTAAAACAACACGAGACAAAATGGTTCTGGCATCAGAAAGACAAAGAGCCACTGCAAGCTATTACTGAGAACAGCTCTAACCTTATTCTCAAAGGGAATGTTCTCTGGTTTAATCCAATAGGGATTAGTGCTTCTGGAATCTACATCTGTATGATACGGTATGTAGTGGGGCAAAATGCTAATATTTCTATGCAAGAATAATTAATCATAATAATACATGGTAATTATATTATTTTGTTTTATATATTGAATGTTTTACTTTTTTTTTTTTTCTCCTGCAACACACAGCAAAAAAATCCCGTGCCTCAAAATGATTCTGGAGGTTCAAACAAAGACAGAGGCAAACTGTACAGATTATGGCATGAATACACTGCACCTTCTTGTTGGCAGCGGGAATTCAATAGTTTGCCCGGGGACAAAATGTTACAGCCCTATAAAAAATCCAGATGTAAAATGGTACAAGGTAAGATTTATTGCCTTAAGCCTTCAAGAATGGTCAGTGCAGGCTTTAGACTTAAATCTTGTTTAGGGGCCATAGGTCCCTGAACATCTTTAACAGACAATGTAGATATTGAGATTTACAACCAAAAATTACAATTTTATATGGCTATATGTCATCTCTGTAGGCAACAGTTTTGAAGAAAGTGAAAGTTTTTTGGTGTCTTGGAAGTTAATCTGATTTCGTTTTTTTTCTATTTCTTAAAAAAAAAATCCATGCATACCAAATCATTATATGAAATTTTTTCATTATATGAAATTTTACGCAGATTTTAAATGAAAAACTGTATCAGTGAAATATACCTACTCACTCTTTTTCACACGACTATTAAAATATTTGCAAGCTAAAATGTATCCTTTATTCTGTTTGTAAGGATTGAGCTATACCATATATACTTGCATAATACTAGTAAATGAAAATGACTGCAGGTTCCTCAATTGTCCATTTTACTACATGGTTTCATAACTAAAAACTGCATGAGAAATCTTCAGAGGAGGTTCCACAACCTCTCTGGGCAACCTGGTCCAATGTTCTGCCACCTTTGCAGTCAAGAAATTTTTCCTCAAATTCAAGCGTAACATCTTGTGCTTCAATTTGTGCTTCTTGCTTCTTGTCCTCTCACTGGGTACCATTGAAAATATTCTTGCCCCATCCTCTAAAGAGGCCCAGCTCTCTCAGCCTATTTGCCAGGAAAAAAAAAGAAAACAAACAAACAAACCCCCCCACCACCACCATCCAATCCATCATTAATCAAAGAAGCAATCTTTTTCTTTGCTCTTTGGTTCTGGAACTTTACATAAGGTTCATGATTTTACAATTTCTTCCTGCAGACACGAATGCTAAAAAAATGTTTTAAAACACAGTGATATTCTAATAGAACCATAGAACCCAATGGTTTAATACAACTTACAAATGTTCTCAGAATCCTAATAAAGCCTTTTTTTTTTTGTATAAAAGTGAGGAGAGCTTCAGTTATCCCTACCAGCACTGCAGTCCGGTCAGAATATCTTAAAAGATAATGTAATTAATATCACGAAAGAAAGGTGATATCTGATCTTTGGTATTTTTTTTTCTTCTTGTTAGGATGGACGTAAAGTAATGTTTCAAAGCCGGAGACCAAGCCTAAAATTCAACCATAATGAAATCCGCTTGATTTCAACCTATTACAAGGATGCTGGAAAGTATGTATGTGATTACACTCTAGTTGACAACAATACCGAATGGACAGTGCGAACCATAGTTACAGTAGAAGTTATTGGTGAGTAATAAAGTTCAGAATAAGGTATCTATCTTTGATGAAAATATTTTTTCTATTCTTTCCTACATTATTTCTCCCATTGTTTAGGCTCTTCTGCAAAAGTGACATGCTTTCCATTCTGAGTACTCTTCCAATTTTGGGGGCTGTTTGTGTACAGTCTTCACAGACCCCTTACAGTCTGGGTTCTTTAACTAAACAGCACAGGACTTATTCCAGCCTTCTGGAAAGTGTGCCACTCTGCAAATAGGAGAAGCTTTATAGAGAGAAAGTCATATATTAAGGCAAAGTAGTTCTGTGATCTAATGGTGAGAGCACTCCTCTGAGGTACCTCGTTCCTGCTCTGAAGTGTTTAATGCGTTTTATACTAAAAAAGGATTGGGAAGAATGCATCAGGACAGGAGCACACCCCAACACCCTTTCAGAGGTCCATGTGCCCAGTTACAACATCAGGTGCTAGCTCATCTTACTTCTAGGTATATTTCTACATTATTTTCTTGATGAGCATGAAATGTCCTTGCTTTTATTCTGATCTGACCAAAACTGAGCTAACACACTGTGCCTCTCAGATCTTGTCCCTCAGTTCGCACCATGGTTGAGAAAAAAAAATGAAGAGTTCCATGTACCTCTACGCTCTCTGAATTTTGCATTCATTTCTGTGTTGTGGCTTGACTTAGAAAGAGAAGCAGTGTGGCACCATTTCCTGCCACACAGGTCTTTCTCCGCATATCGATGCTGTGGGACTTAGCCCCTTCAGGCTGGTATCCCTGCAGCAGGGGTAACTGCTTAGATCACAAACCACATTGTAAAACCATATTGTACAAACTGGGCTTGACCTTATCTGTGCCCTTCATTTGAAAAAACATAGTTATTTTAATGCAAGTACTTGTATGGAATATTTAAAATGTGGATGAGGTTTGCTATGCTGTATTTATGTTTACTGCTTCACTGAACTGAGCTGGGCAGGGAGCTGATATGAGGATTGTGTCCTTCAGCGATTTTTGTATTGGGATACCTTACTTGTGAATCCTAAATAACTGCAAGGGCAAGATAGATGTTAAAATGCTCAGCTCAACTAAAATGACACAGCCTCAGAGTAACCACAGTAGCAGGACTTTAAGTTATTCAGCCTGCTCCATATAAGTTACTGAGCAAGTAAGTTTTGCAGTAAAAATTCCCATGTCTGTGAACTCAGACTCGTTATGTAACAAGTGAAAATCCCCATCTTGGTCTTAGGCATCTAAACGCCTTAGGTGTTCTACTTAATATTTGAAAAAAAAAAAAAACTATCAAATATTTTCTTTAGTCTTCTGTTTTCTTGATTAATATTATTACTATTAATTGCAGCAAAAACCACTATCCATCCACCAAACATCTTGCATCCCACTGCTGTGATCCTTGAGGCAGAGCTTGGTAAGTTTTAATTCTTTATCTAAAAGCAAAAGGAAATATTTGAAAGGGATATTGTTCACTCATGAGAGATTTTGATTGATTTTAATAAAACAAATCAGCTTTGCTCTCGTGGAATATGAGAATTTGGTGTATATCTTAGTGCATATTAAAGGAAGCATCATACTATACATCATAAAATACAGATCCCAGGCTTTTAAAGGAAAAAACATTCTAGTGACCTCTGTGCATCATTTTCTTGTATTAATTTGTTCCAGGAGAGCCGCTTGAATTGAAATGTGTTGTATACTTTGGGTTTGAAAGGGGTTCTCTGCAGAAGGTAATATGGAAAAGAGACAACGAAGAAAATACAAATGAGAAATTGGAACAAGAAACAAGGTAAAAAATAAACCTAGTAATCTTACAACCAAGACAGTGTTACAACTGTCAGCAGTTGTAAAAGTCCTTCCACAACAGCTTCACTTAATACAACATTTCAGTGAAACTCAGAAGGCTCTAACCACACACACTTGGTGAGCATTCAACATGTTATCATGTATGTGCCAGGACATGTGAGAGTGCATGCCCTTTGCATGAAGAAAATCTTAAAGGCACAATATGTCTGGAAAGCCAAGAATTTGAACTTACTTTCCACCTCAACTCTTCCTCCTAAAGCAAAGCTCTCGCTCACAGGGCATGTCAGTATGGATGGTGCTTGGCTCCCTGTGCCTGGATCACCTGTTTCCACATGCTCACTTTATTCATCTTTGTAAGCAATTCACACTAACTGACTAAGAAAATTAGATCCAATAAAACAATACTATGAACAAATTCTCTTGGGCATGGAAACAAGTTTGAACCAAAAGTTGAGGTGTATTTACTGAGTTGCGTGTGGGTTTACTGAGGCCATTGAGTCAATCTGGGGACTTACAGCACTGAGTTTTAGGACTTTTCAAGAAGTCATCCCTGCCAGGAATTAAGCAGACCACTCACAAAAGTGAATTGTGGGGGAAAGGCTTCCTGTGGCTTTGGGACAGCCCAAATTGTCACCACGTCTCCTTTTTGTTTCTGTAGTTTCCTGTCTTTTCACTTATACAGTGTCCAGCTTGGACAGGAAATGTGGTGGGCCTGCAAACAAGTGGGCCTACACTATACTGCTCTGAGCCGTCTTTATGATAAACTTTTTCTGTATTTTGGGGAAAGCAAAAGCTCTCCTGTCACTAATGGAAGCTGTGAGTGAGGCGAGATGATCTCTCGCTCTCTTCTTTCACACACGCACACTCGAGTCAGTTTTCGAATTCAAACTAACTTCTGGATTTTCCGAACATTTGATTGCTTAGGTGTGTAATGTTCTTTTTACCTATTTTTTAGTTTTGTAGGTGTGTACACATTTTCTCTGTTTATTTTTCCAACACTGATATGAAACTAACATCCCCAAAAACCTAGGGTTAAATCCCTAGATCTGCTCCCCATGCCCATGTCTGCAACTCCTGTGCTACCAGATTAACAAAGGGCTGTCACTGGCCCATACTGGCCTGCAGCAGCATGACAGGAGGCACTTTCAGGACTACCCAAATACTGGTTTTCAAAGAGGCAAGCTAAGAGTCAGAAATCTTGGCTGCTCTCTAATGATTGCAGACACAGATCTGTTGCCTACTATCTGTTCCCAGTCATGGAGTGAGTCCTCCCTTCCATCTCCATCTTTTAAACTTCAAATCACTTATTTCTGTCTTATTCTGTTTGTCTATCCTTTCCTCAGGTTTTCTATCCCTAATAAAAAGACTGTGCTTTCATAGTCTCCTTGTCCAGCTAGTCTTCTCTTGGGGCTCCTTTTCAATGTTTTCCCCTTGTGTTTTCTCTGGGGTATTTTTTAAATCTTAAAAAAAAAAAAAATCAATAGTCTTAATGTGCCTATATAAAGTGAGGCAAATGCTTAAATATTTTGCTGAGTTGATGAACTGAGAACCAGCCTTTTAATCTGTTGACCTTTGATTTCGGTATTTTCTTACTATGTAAAAACAATAGAAGTTTCAGACCAGAATATCATATCTATGTTAAAATGTGAAGCTGACTGTTAAAAAGTTACAAGTTTACTTGTTTTTGTACCTAAAACATTAGCAGAATATGTGAACAGGCAGCAAAAGAATATTGCAAATATATATTTTTTCTCTCCTTAGTATTCATCCAGATGGTCTAAAGGGCAGCAAAGTTCATCATGTTGCTAAACTGAAAGAAGTTACTGAGAGGGACATGAAAAGCAACTTCACGTGTTTTGCTCAGAACGCTGTGGGGAACGCTACAGCTGTGATCAGACTAAAAAGGAAACAACGAGGTAAAACTAGATGGAGCATTATCTGACTATAAAAGCACATTTTGCTTTACCCGCCATTACAGATTCGTTTCCCATGGGCATGGTCAGCTGCAGAAGTTTCTTAGCAGTGGATTGTGCAAGTTTGATTTGTCAGATTTCTAGAAAGACACATGATTCTGGTGATTACTCAGATGGCCTGACTATCTGAGAGGCTGCTGATGGCAAGTCGTCCATGTGGGCACTGGATAATAAATAAACAAAAAGAGGAGAGAATCAATTAGCAAACTGAAGCAAAGTGGTTGTGGAAAGCACAATTCCTTGATTTTTATAGGACATTTCTCTTTGTATCTCCAGTTAGTCTGCATGTTTCTGAGAAGCTACCAGAACTAATACGCATATGGCAGCCCTTCAAGCAAAGACCAAAAACTGAGCTAGTGTGGAAATTAAAGTGCTCTCACACTTCTCACCATACTTCATTGTGGAGATTCATGAGTGGGGCAGAACAGGAAGTCTGCAGCTGGGTGTTGTGTGTGATAGTAGATTGAAGGCATCTTTTTTATCTCAACCAATGTTGAGTATACCATAGACGATTTGACTTTCTCTGTGCCTTCCATCATAGATTCGCTTTTCATCCTGTCAAGCAGATGCCCTTCAAATGTTTTTCTTGGTGGCAGACTGAAACATTATGTTGAGATTTACCGCTAAATGAATTCCAGACTTCCCTGAAGTTTGCCAGGGGAGGAAGACTGAAGACAGTGAGCTGGCTTGTCCCCATTTCTGAATTGAGTATTTCATCTAAGTGTTAACATTATTTTGGAAACTCAGAGTTATGACAGACCCTTTTCTTTCCACAGTGTTTCTCTTGTATGTGCTATGCAGTGCTATTTCAACTCTATTTGCATTTCTTGTGTGCGTTGCCTTTGTTTACCAACACTGGATTGAAATAGTGCTGATATACCGAAGTTATCTAGTGCAGAACGAAACTGTAGAAGGTAAGAAATGTGGTATAATATTACTTTTCTCCCGCTTTCTTATTGATTTTCGCCTTGTACATTAATCTAGTGTGTATTAACACCTAATTTAATGCTCATAGTAACTCTGCTCTCTTTGAGATGATACAAAAACTGTTAAAGCTATCAAGATATTTCAGTGGATTCAGATGGCAAAATCTCTGGACAGTTTGGAAGAAATATATAAACAATAACTGAAATGTCACAATTAGTCTGTATAAAATCCCTTATTTACGCACAGAAGAACAGAGCAGGGTACTGAATTGTGGCAGTCCCTGCCTGCCAATCTGGCAAGTTAGCTGCTCGAAGCATATTCCCTAAAATATGTGCTTCCCACAGCAGGACTATGTCCCTCTCATTTCATGTGGATGCATAATAGAGAACAAAAGAGAATTGCCAGTATTTTAACTGCATTGTCATAAAAACAAAACCTGAGGACTAGAATCAAATGTCATTGCAGAACCAAGTAAAGTACAAAATCTAATGCATTTTTCAGTTTCAGCCAAATAATTTCTCAGAAGAGTAGGCAAAGCTGAGAAATAAGATGACATAGAGCACCAACAGAGAAGTATACTTTTTGGCAATATTCATCTTTGCCTTCTAAAAATTATGTTGTCCATTGTGGTGTTTGCAGCAAGGTCATCACCTTCTATTCTGTTATTTCCTATCTCTAAGGTAAAGTAGCCTGTCACATCAATTAACATGGACCTTCAGGGTAGTGAGCTGTGTAAAAATATACTAGAAACTACAGTCCCTACTTCAAAAAACTTGGGTGTAAAAAATCTGATATTATGTGCCTTAGGATTTTTTTTAAATTTTTTGAATCTTGTCGCAGTATGAGATGTATATGTCTCTTTGGCTGCATTTGTGTTTCCATATGTATGCTTCACTTATGTGAAAGTGTGAAATAACTGTATCTACATATCTATAAATATATGTGCAATGAGACAATTAACTGCCCTTTTGGAAAGTCTTTTTATGAGCCTTTTGGCAGCTGGCAAAAGTGATTTGGGAAATCACTCAAAATTTCCCCTCTGGTAGCAAACTGATGTAAGAACCTCTGGAAAGTCCCCTTGGCACTTACCCCTGCACCTCAGTAAAGCAGAGACAGATTTATGCATTGAAGTTCAGGACACTGTTGGCTCCCTCGCAGCTAACTGCATCTTATGTATGTTCCTGCAGCTCTGTCCCACTCTCTGAGCCTCGTGTACCTCCTGCACAAGTTGCCATTTGTGGTATGGGCTCTTGGAGCCATCAGAACAGCTGTGCCAATCTGGCAAGTTAGCTGCTCGAAGCATATTCCCTAAAATATGTGCTTCCCACAGCAGGACTATGTCCCTCTCATTTCATGTGGATGCATATCAAATCACATGATACATGAAAGATCTGGAACAACTTGATCACAGAGCAATTGAGCATCAGTTACAACTTGTTATTTGCTGTTTCTTCATTTCCATCTTTTCCATCCTCCAGCTTGGAATCAGAAAATTACAGTCACATATTTTTGGATCATCTGATCCAACAGCCAGCTCAAAGTAGAGACATTCTAGACAGGGCTGCACATGAACTCTTTTAGTCAAGTATTGCATAGTTATGATGATAAAAAATTCAAAACCTCCCTAGTAAACCTGTTCCAGTGTTTAACGTCACGGTGAGAGCTTTCCCACTAGTATCTAATGAGAATTTCTCTTGTTGCTACTTGTTGCTTATTCTGCTGTTTCAGGGCAGCTCTGAGAAATCTACGTCCATCTACCCTTACTCCTCCATTAGATAGTTAAATACAGCAGCAAGGTTATGCTTTATCCCTTAGTCAATTCTGATATGCCTACAAATAATCCTGCTTTCATCCACAAAATGAAAGAAACAGTGCAAAGTCTGTACCTCTAACATTTATAGGTGATGCATTCACTTTGCTTGATGCAAATAATCTTCCGTGCCAACTCTTTGCAGATTTTATGTGTTTGTATCAAAATTTCCTCAGGGAGAAACTGTCATCCTGTGCAATTCTGGAAGCAAAATTTGTGGTGCTTACAGTAGATGTATATTTTTGCCTTCTAGTATAACAATAATGTTATAAAGGAAAGTAGTCATAGGTTTGGTAGTGGTGACTGTCTAATAAGACTGCACTGACCTCTGTGGGCAACATGAGGAACATCTGGTTTGTTGTGCAAAGGATTTACCTACATTTAAAATTTTATTTTAAAAGAGCTTCAGTTCTGTGTGCGATTGGACAGTGCAGCTAAATCATTCTAGTTACTCTCTGCACCATCTCTCACTCCGACACCAATCCAGTGTGTGTGCCTGCTCCTGGTGATTCACTGTCTTGGGCTGGGCCTACACGGGCTCAGCTTGGTAGAGAAAGTACTTGGCAAGCAAATAAGTAGCTATCAAAATGAATCAGCTGCCTCTGTTATTACAAAAACTCCAAAACCATTGCAAGGAAATGCTGCAAATGTGTGGCAGAGTGTTGACTTGTATTATCTAATCACATCCTCAGTCTGGAAAGCGTGTTTTCACACCTAGATTTCATTCTGTTGAGATGATATGTGCTGTGTGTAGTTCTGTATGTAGTTCAGTGCAGGTTGTGCATGCAGTTAGTTTTCTTTTTGTATTCTTCATGTTTCCTGGAATCCATATTAACTTTTCTAGATCTGGTGGGAAGCTGATGGCTCTGGTGTGTTATCCTAAACTAACGTCTTGGTACAGAAATCACAAATTTAACACTGAGGCACGAGCTGATATTCAATCCAACGTCACTTAGGTGTCTCTGTGCTGGAGGTGACTACATGTTACGTAGGTGTATCAGTTCCCATTCTGTGGAGGCCTAGTCAATACCAGAGATTTATTAGCCAATACTAGTCAATTTGTTAGAGAACTTTTCAGCTTATCCTGCTGTAGGATCCTGCCGTAGGACCCTATGCTGACAACTAAATTGCTCTCTGATTTCTGCTGACTGTCCTGACTTATGGACCAATTCCACTGTAGGTGTCTGATGTCATCTGGGTGCCTGAGGGTGTCCTGTTATTGCCATTTAGGGTTTCTGGTAGTTCTTGTGTCATGCTTGGCAGCCTGATCAACCTTAGGGCATGTCAAATACAGTAGACACCTACATATGGGGAAGAGGACTGAGTTCAGTGTGTCATATTCCAGAAACCTCTTTCTTTCCTCCTCCTTAAATGTGGTTCAAATTTTATCTGGCAAATAAATGAAATTGTCTTTTGACTTGTAGCTGAGAATGGGCCTAACGAAGGACAGCAGAACAAGCATGTTTCAAAGCTGAGAAAAACCATAAATGCATTTGGCTTCTTCATCTAGCAGAGTTCTAATGGGACTGAATCTCAATTCTGGAACTGGTTGGCACTCAGTTTCTGAGCTGATGTTTGAGTCAGATCTAAGCTTTGCTACTTACACCAGTCTCTCTGATTAAAAACGTAGCAGAAAGTAGCATGTATCTTTTACAAACTGGTGTAATAAAATTCTTTGTCTTTCCAAATTAGGTTGTGCACTAATGAGTATTTTTGGAATCAATGTTTATGTGAATGGGGAAAAAAGATTGAGAATAACTAAATACAACATAGAATTTAGATGGAAGGGGTCAGATCTTCCACTAGTGTGAATTGGCACATATTTGTGAAAATGCTGAAAAATGCCCAACTGAAACTTTCTTTGCAGTATGCATAGTTGTCTGCAGCATCTTCATTTACTTTAATGGTATATGTCTATAAAATTTTCAAGATAGTGGGGAGTAAGATGGAGTTTTGGGTGACTGAATGACTATGCTTCATGAAGAGGTGAAAATATTCAAATAATCTGTTGCACTCTGTTAAATACAACACAAATGTACAAAATATAAATGGAAATTATTAATTAAAAAGGAAGCTGAAAGTTTCAGATATATTTATTAAGGTATTTACTACTTTATTTACTTATTTATTTTAGATGGCAAAGAATTTGATGCATTTGTATCCTATGCAAAACTAGACTGTTCTGAAAGTGAGTCTCCATTAATTAGTGAGGAAGAATTTGCCCTGGAACTCCTTCCAGACATTCTGGAAAACAAATACGGGTACAAGCTATGCCTTCTTGAAAGAGATATTCTTCCAGGAGGAGGTAAGGACTCATGAATGGTAAAAAAAATCTTGAATACTCTTTGAAAATGTTTTTCACTTTCCAAAAAACCTTATGCAAATGGCATGTTTTGGCAGAATTCTCATTGTAGTTTGTTTTTATACCTGGCCCCTGCACCTGAATCACATGTGCATTTCAGCATGTTCCCTGGAGAGATACAGGGGTGAGATAAAGCTTCTTGTCCAACAAATTCTTTGCAGACAGACTCCATTCTCTGACAGGAAGACCCTAAGATACCTCAGCAGTTACTTTCTGACTGATTCCAGTCAGTGCTCCGTGCAATAATTGGTACCTTTCGCTGGACTGGATGGAGACTCATCCAAGCTTCCCTCGACACCCTGTCTGAGCAGCAACTAAGGGTGTTGTGGTTTGAGCTGTGTCCTTCAACTCTTGTGCAGCAAGTTGTAGTCTCCAGGCTGTGTAAAAGTGGCAGTGGTATCTCCGATAGAAAATGCAGTAGAGATTACGTGATTGTTCTACATCCATATTTCTTTTTTTTAGCTGTTGTTAAAGGAACTGGTTTGATAAACAGTCCAATGTCCAACTAATGATGGCTACTTCTTTTCCAGCATACACAGATGATGTCGTAACAGCCATTAGACAAAGTAGACGGGCAATAATTATTCTGAGTCCTGCCTACATCAGTGGACCAAGCATCTTTGAACTGCAGGCAGCAGTAAACTGTGCACTAGAAGACAAGAAAATCAAACTACTTTTAGTAAAATTCCAGGCTTTCCAAGAGCCAGAGACTTTACCTCCAGTAGTAAAAAAAGCTTTACGGATTTTACCAATTATTACCTGGAAGTCTTCTATTTCTGCATCTCCAGACAAAAAGTTCTGGAAATATATGCGATATCACATGCCAGTGAAACCTACTAAGATGTTTGGAAATTGCAGCCTCAAGGGCTTTTTTCAAAGGTTACTCAGCCTGGTTTATCAATAACAGAAAGCTCACAGAGGGATGACAGCAAGCTCAGGAATGGTGACATGATCGCAAAAAGTCTTTCTTGTATCAGGGGACTACTAAGGACTGTCAGTTTGGTCAGCAATAGCTTTCTCCAAACTGGTGAGATGAACTGCAATATGACAGTACTGTAGCCTACAGTAGAACTAAGTAAGTGGCACTGTACAACAGCTGTAAATGTGAGTTATATTTTATAAATTATTATTTTGTTATTATTATTATATTTATTATCTTATTTTGCTGTGTCATTGATACATGTGAAAGTTTTGCTCTTTGCACTGTATTTTTGCTTGAAGATCTATTTTTATATTCTTTTATAGAAAAAAAATCAATAAATAGAACTCTAGAGGAAACTTGCACTTTAATTTTCCTATACAGTACAATGGGACAGATCTGAACTCTAAAAATAAACTACTCCCTCCTGTAGAAGAATTTAGGAGGAAAGCTCTGGGAATCTGCTGCAGGTTGGTATGCCAAAGTGGCTGAGAGCAGGAGAGGAGGAGACTACTTGCTGAAGTAGGTATAAGCTGACACTAAGAGATTCAATATTGCTTTCTAGCACAACCAGACCAATGGGTGTAAAAAGAGTAATGGTCAGTAAATTAAATACTCACTTCTGATATGGGCAATATGGGCTTTAACGGCATGCAATTTACCAACTACATTTGCACACTCTGTTATCTTCACACTATTTTTTTTTCTTTTTTCTTTTTTTTTTCTCCAAGGGAGGTGATTGCTTCTCTAAAAACATGTTTTGTGAACTGGTGAATGTCTTGTTGGAAAAGGGTAACATTTTCAAGGGTAAAACAACTGTCAAATACGAGAGGTACCTGACTTTCAGTTTTGTGCATATAATCTGACACAGATCTTCCCCTTTTTATATATATATTTTTTCTAAAAATTGTAACTAAATTAAACACACACCTTTAAGAGAA
>JAUBNY010000568.1:3966987-3984579 GCA_032275445.1 Crypturellus soui | reverse complement strand
ATCCAGGAAGTCATACAAAACAGTTTATTTCCACAAAGCAGATCACAAATAGGGAAAATCTGTTAGTATACATTTTAGGAGCTATAAAAAACAAAATAAAACAAAACAAAACAAACGCACAAAAATACTAACTAGGTCACTTACTGGTGACAATTTGCTTTCTCAAAACTCAGCACTGTTCAACACTTTGGTCCCAAGTAGAAAGGTATCTAAGACTTAGCCAGAATTTATAGTCATCAAGAAAGGGAGAACAGAAAGACAGAGCAAGCTTTGTAATTAAACACGTTTTTTTTTCAATTGAGACATGAGCCTTATTTCTCTTTTCTGCCACTGAAAGCGTAAGTTCATATACAGTCATCCGAAAAAGCAGCTCTGCTTATTTTTTTAGAATGCTTTCACCTGGAATATTTTGTTGTGTTTTATCTGTTCCCAGAAATACTAGCAGTGAGCCTCCTGGAAAAAGACTTTGTGACAGCCCAAGGTTATATGTTCCCAGCAGCAATTTAAGATTAGATAATAGCTGGGGTATGATTATTGTCCTAATGAGCTTGATTCTTCTACCTGCAAATATCTGCTTCAAGCTTCTTAATAGCTTTCTTAAATTAACTATATGAAGAAGAAAGACCAAAGGAACTCAGATAACACAAGTAGTTTGGATCTGTTTGGTACCAGATGGCTTTTGGGACTAATGCTTTGGTGTAACAGCTGTGGGGAATTGGTGATGTTACATGTTTCAAACATTCCCTAGAAAATTTGAAAGGAGCCTGCCTTGTACAACCTGCCTGTGTAAATGTTCCCTGCAAACAAACCTGCAGGATTTAATGATAACCAACTGTGAGCAACCTCTAAGGCCTATTTTATTTTAAGTCCATTCATTTCTGTAGACGCCTTCTAACAGCTTTTAAAAGATAGATGAAAGTGCAAACTACTGAAGAATTTTCATTATTAATTTCTGCAGAAGAAATTAAGAAATTTCTGTCTGAGCTAAACTTTTAGTGAAATTATCTCTACAGGCTGAGCTATATAAGGTAGCAAATTTGATCTCCAGTTATCTGACGATGTTTTCTTTTGCATTTCAAGCTTTCAAGTCAAAACGTGTTAGAAGGGTCTTTAAGCCCTTCAGAGCCCAGAAGAGCTTTTGGTGCCTGCTGTGAGACTGGCAGCACTGACACAGGGTTACTGCAAAGGAGATTAAGTGGCAGCCCGCCCTCCGACACTGCCACTACACTAACAGAAATGTGCAGGGAGCAGGATGGGCTGGGGAACTGTCAGTTTACTCATGTCCCTGGGGGCAGCCCTAAAAGAGAATGCTAAAAATGAAGAGGTTTGGGACCAGAGCAGGACCTTTTTCAGCCAGGCTCAGAAAGTGTCATTTGGATATTTATAGCTGTGAAAATCTTTGTGACAGTAACTTGCTGTTGTGTTTTTTTTTTTTTCCAAAATCAATCAGCATAAACAATAACTACTGTATTAATAAGGTAACTCATTAAAACTTTTAATGACCTCTACTATTATCAATAGCAATAATAGTATCTCTCTAGAGGCAATATGCTATTGGGATTGCAAACTCCTGTCTCCTCTGCTTGGCTCTTTCCCATTGCTGTTGTGACGCTTTTCACAGCGTCATGCATCAAGTATTACCGAAAAAAACAGTTGATGTTTCAAAGTCTATACGATGAAGTGTATCCAGTTTACAGATCATGATAGATTACCTATATGGGAGTTAGGACAAAACTGTGATTCTTAGTCACTACCCTGCCTTGCCTCATCTAGAGACAGAAAGAAAACGTGAGAGGGAGCCTGAGGTTGTTAGGGTACATAGCTGCTGCTGCTGCAAAGGTCAATAATTAAGTTTGTCTTCAAAGAAGAAGAAAAAAAAGGAGCATGAATATTTATCAGTTATGTTAAGGAAATCATGTAGGCATCTTTTTTTACCACACTTTTCTTTTTTTGCTACATATAGGACACTGATAGACCCCTGGGACTTGTTAAGAGCCAGATGAGGTTTCAAATGTTACTTTGCTGAGTTGTTGAAAGCAACATTTGGCTATAGATATAAAAAGCATGCAAGTCTGACAGGTATGGAAAGATATCTGACTGCTGTCTTATTGTTTTCATATACAGGTATTATACAACATCTTCATCGCCTTCACCCAGATGCACAGATATGAAGAGATTGAAACCATTGACATTCTTGCTGGCTTTGCTCGCTTCTTTGTGGTTGGGCTTGGTGGTGTGCTCTTTGGCATTGTCTTCGGATTTGTTTCAGCATTCATGACTCGATTCACCCACAACATTTCTTCTATCGAACCCCTGCTGGTCTTCATGTTCAGCTATCTATCATATCTGTCTGCTGAAATCCTTTACATTTCAGGCATTTTGGCGTGAGTATGACTTTTCAGATATCCTTACGAAGGGAGAGGCTTTCTTTCAAGGAGGTGTTTTTTTCCCGAGATTGGTATAATATAAACATTTTCAGTGTATGACCTGCCAACCTGCAGTGAACTAGGAGCTGTGTAAAGTGCAGTGGTAACTAGGACAAGGAAGCCCATAGTCAGTATGGGACTCTAATTATACTGCAGAGGCGTGGATTTCTGATCTGAAAAATATTTAGGTATTTTCTGGTTGGAAAAAGTATTGCAAGCTGTTGGTAAGATGACTAGTGCTGCCATCATCTGGTCGCATCTCTGGGCCTACGCCTGCAGTTTGCTTCATCTGATAGCACTTATTTTAGAAGAGAATGATTTGATAATAGACCAATGCGTCTGTATTTACTTCAATGCATCATCATCATCAAGTTACAAGGGGGAAGAAAGAATGCTAATATGAACAAAGTAAAGAAAGTCTGAGTTCTTGCTTCTGTATAGAGTTGTGAACATCAGCTTTAACAGGATATGCTGCAATTGCATTAAATTTCAACAGCATCACTGGGTCTGAAACAGGTCAAAAGTAGGCAAGAAACACCGGGCATCTACATACACGCCGTGTATATGTGCACACGTATGTGTGCATATATTCACATATGTGGCTACTGAAGTTTATTGATGTGGTAGAGGTAGCTTACTACTGTAATGCGAAGGACTGTGTTCTTAATGTGCTGTGACTGCATGTGTGCTCAGTGCCAAGGGAAGGTTGTCAGGCTGATCAATAAAGCAGTCAGTGTGTGAGGCTGAGTAAGGGGGCATTTTGGGAAGGAAAGAGGACAGATGTAGGAAAAAAGTTGGAGGACAAAGGAATGGCAGTAACAGTGAGTGAAGTTACAAGGAAATGGCTGAGAGGAGAATCTGAAAGACAGTATGACAAACAGCAACTCAGGGTAGCGGAGAGATGGATTGGTGGCAGTAACCTTTACTCTGAGCTTGTTCCCTGGTGGGCAGCAGGGCATTGTGGGCCCTCGTCCTCCTGAAGGATCAAGGATTATTTCCAGGGAGGAGGACAAACAGGTTTAACATAACAATTTGTGAATTATGTAATAATTTGACTATTTAACCAAGTTAAGTAATTAGGTTGGAAATATGTTCCTGTGAGCTAATGATTAGACAGGGGATTCAAATCTTAGACTATTTTTTGCAAGTCCTACATGCTTGGCTTGATTGAGGTGGCTGGTGACCTTAGCTGAATGAGGTGAGACTTACTATATTTTGGAGACTTACTGTATAGTGAGCACTAATGCCATAGGAACAGTGGAAACTGTAAGGCTCATAGGGATATGCACTGCTTAACACATTGCTTCCCTGCCTATTTGTTGCCCTATAATATTTATTCACTTTATTTCTTTTGTTTCTTATTTTTAATAGAATAGTGAAAGTAGTAAGAGAAAGTTAATACAATAGGGATTTATTATTCTTCTATGCTTCATTAAGGAAATTATTGCTTGTTTTAGGGATGGGAACTTTTTGTCACCCTCCTGAATTATTGAGGAATTCATTCATTTTTCACTTGGATCATGAAACTCTATTATGCATATGTCTTTGAAAGTCAACAATATTAAACATTAATGCCTAATGGCCTTGTCTTAGAATGTCCTTGGACCTGCTAAATGTCTCAGTTCTACGGGCATGCCCATGAGATTGCTTCAGTGGAAATGAAATGAGTAGAAACTAGATGAAGGATTCCTTAATGAGCAGTCAGCATTCTCTGAATTCCCAGCCTCAGAAAAATGTCACCACACCGAAGCCCCCAAAGACTAAGGTAATATCAACAGGAGCTAGTTAGCTGGATGGTGGAATATGTTCCTAGCATATAGAACTGAATCTGTCTGCTCATCTACAGCTGTGAGAAATGAAGGGGAGAGGAGGAATACTTAGGTGCTCAATGACCAGTTTAACTGGAAACACAAGAAACAAGTAAAATATTGAGGCTGATGGGGGAATGTACCACCACATGACACATTTTACTGTCTGGTGGGATTGCTTGAAGAGCAAGGTTCTACTCAGTGCATATGGTACCAGCAACTGTGCTGGGTTGTTGCTGATACTTTGAGCATATTTTAGCCTTGATCGAAGAGCAGATTGATGGAAAATATTCCTTTGGTTTCTTGGGCACATTGTTCGTATCCTGGATAACTGAGAGGAAAGAAAGACAACCTCTAGGATGACTGCATTTCCCCTGTATGCAGGAATGAGCCAGAGTGGGTGGAGAAGAACTGAGGCTTAACCTCCAGCTGCTGATGTGCTAGCCAGCTGGTAGGGCACAGCAAGGAGTTTTGGGCCCAGGGCTGAACTAGCACCGTCCTCTTCCACCACTAGGTCAAAGGAAAAGATCACTGAGTGACAGATTATGCCCCTTTAACTGATCTGCTCACTCGCAGGCTGGTACAGAATTGACTGCTCTTTGTTTGACACTCAAATATTTGGTTCTTTGTGTATTACGCCCTCAGAATAAAATGTACTTTGAACTAGAATGTGATACTCTCACTTCCCCTTGGAGAAGGCTGGCTAATTTGTTTCCTTTTTCCTGTATGCAAAATGGATTTGAAAGCTCAATTAAGGTACACCTTTTATCCAGGGTCATATAACTGACATTACTGAAGAAGTAAAATGCTATGTTGTATTAGGAAGGGCAGTAAAAGCTGGTGACAGAAAGTGGGAAGTGCAGACGATGAGGGCTGAAGCTGTTCTGAAATCCAAGGACAAACAGATAGTTGTTGCTGATCTGTGGTGTTTTGCCTGGTACAGGATGACAGCATGTGCAGTGACGATGAAGAAATATGTGGAGGAAAATGTTTCCCAGAATTCCTATACGACAATAAAATATTTCATGAAGATGCTAAGCAGTGTTAGTGAGACGCTGATCTTCATGTTCATGGGAGTGTCGACAGTCGGGAAGAACCACGAGTGGAACTGGGCCTTCATTTGCTTCACTCTGCTTTTCTGCCTCGTTTGGCGGGCACTGAGTAAGTCAGATTTTGCGGGCAAGCTGTTCTGCGTCTCTGAGAGAAAGGTTTCGCTGCAGAAGAGTGCTAGAAAAGTCTGTGCAGACTGGTATAACCGGTTTAATAATGAGTTTACTAGGTGTGTGTTGCTGACAAATTCATTTCACAAATCTACGTTTGCAGGAGAAGGAGGGGAAATGCCCCAAACGAATCTGCAAGCAATGCCATTCTGCAAGCACTAACTATATGATTAGGACAGAATGGACTAATTTAAACAAAACTAAAATATTTCCGTGTTATGCCTATGTAGATGCTGACATTGTAGCTAACTATCCCCTTGGGTGAGTGGACCTCATAATAATTTCATCACACACTGTAATTAACTTACTAATTAGATAATGTACATCAGCACACCTCTGGTCCTATGGCACTAAAGGTCTGTGGGTCAGGAATGCCTGAGGCTTTGAAAAAGAGGGAAGATGTATATGCATACTAATAGACGAGTAATTTCGGGATTCCTTATGCCACAGCCCAGGCCAACCACACCATGTTGACATTCCTCACAAGTCAATTTGCACAGTCTCTGAAATACTAAAATACTAGAAAATACTGCCGATCTGAAGTTATTCTGTTTCTACACACTATCCGTCTCAATTCCTGCAAAGGTCTCCTGCTCCCTCATTTGTCCAACTGGGATTCCTCTAGCATGGGTAGCCCTGAGCAACCTGAACTGATTAAAGCTGTTTTGTGTTGGAGGTTGGACTAGATGATCTCCAAATTTTTCTACTTGGAGACAGCTAAGTACTGGCATCCAACAGCTGAGAGTAAGGTGCTGTTTCTTAAATCACTTCTCAGGCGGCTGATCCTGTCAAATAGAGTAACAGAGCAGGAGGAAGATGCGGGCTTGTTCCTCAAAGCCCATATAATTTTCAAGACCTTTGAATTTCAAAGGTTTGGGAGCCTTGGAGGAAGGCATTTAGCCACAGGAACAAGAGGAAAGGGGATGAACAGGTTACCCAGAGAGGTTGTTGACCTCCTTGGTCAACATTCAATCCTTGGAGACCTTCAAAAGCCATCTGGACAGGCATCCTGGGCAACCTGCTCTATGTGACTTTGCAGGAGAAAGCAGAGTGCACTAGATGATCGCCAGACATCCCTTCCCTCTACTACTGTTCTGTGGTTCTGCAGGACCTGTGAGGGTTCAAGCGCGTATGTCTAAACAGTCTTGTTATGCAAAGGTGACATAAATACTCATCAGTGTAAGTGATTCTGGTGGATTTACAGCAAGAAGGAAATACTTTACTTGTTCGTGCTGGGTCAAGCCTGACCATCAGCTTGTTAAAGGATTAATTTTGGAGGCCATTTTGAGATAATCTTCTAATAAAGACAGAAAATATGCTTTCTTGTTATGAAAATCACTCTGCTGCCATGTCTGTCCCTCTCTCCAACAACAAGAGCAGAGCTAGAGCTTTCCAGAGGAAGAACAAAATATTTTAACCTATTTTTTTTTGCATCTTTTTGTCTGAAATTTGAATAAGTAAAGAGATTTTGCTTGAGAGTGACACCTCCTTTATTGAGTTTCAGCCTGAGCAGTTACCATCTAGTGTAAGTAACAAAATATGATCCGATAAAAAGCAGCACCCAGCAACCTAAATAATTAGATATTGCTACTGGCCTTACCTACAACAATCCACAGAGCTTATCAATGACTAATAAGTGGAATAATGCCAGTGATTAACAGAATTTGTCAGCATTTATATCAGTAGTGTAACAATTTCCATACAAAAATAGGATACATACATCTCATGGAAGGCAAAGGCAAGAAGAGAAAATCAAGCAACATGCTGAATGTATCTATAAAGAGAAGTTGCAGTCTTTACATATCCACAGGGTGCTTCATTAATTTTAATATTCCATTAAAAGGAAAATTGAAGCAAAGAGATAGTGACCTAAAGAGAGAATAAACCAGAATGAAAGCTTTTACTCTTTGCTCAGTGAACCTATCCACAGGACTTGTTGGTGAAGCACTGTTCAAACACTTTGGGCAGATACTGTGCAGAAAGCAGGAAACATTGCAAGGGAAAGCACAGGAAAAACTCTCATCTGGTGGTTTATCTTGTCTCCAGAACAACTCAGAGAAGAACTGTGTGACATAAATACAGATAATAAGTATATTCATCTAATCTCACTTCTAAACCACGGAAGTGAATTTAAAACATAAAGCAGTTTCGAAAACACTTTTTTTTCTGAGAACATTTCTCACAGTTCCTTTAGTTGGTCAAAAAGCAGGTACAAATGCCCCAAACTGAATAGAAAGTCCTGTCAACAGCTTCCTGAGCCAAGATGGTACGTTGCTTTAAGTATTTTTCTTTTCTGACTGCTTAATAGCAGTTTATTTGGTTCTTTTTTTTTTTCTTTCCTACCTTAGGTGTATTTGCTCTCTTCTACATCAGTAACAAATTCCGAACATATCCTTTCACCTTCAAAGACCAGCTCATTATTTCCTACAGTGGCCTTCGTGGAGCCAGTAGCTTCTCTCTCGCGTTCTTACTTCCAGTGCATCTCTTCCCTAGAAAAAACTTGTTCATTACTTCTACGCTGGTAGTTACATACTTCACTGTGTTCCTCCAGGTGAGTGGGTTGCCTAATGAGTTCTTTGTGTATAACAGAATTGACTGAAAGCTTTATAGTGCGCATTGCAATGAAATTTACTCCTAAACTAGGACAAACTACTACGGAAGGATTTAGTAAGATATTTATGGCCAGATCTAGCACTACACTATATAATTACCTTTTGAATGTTTTTAGGTATCATTGAATAACTTTTCCAGAAGAAATGTTAAAAAGCCAAGTCTTCTAAAATGTTCAGGGAAAAGGGCCTACTGTTTCCAAAAACTTTTTGGAAAGTTTAAATGTTTCAAATAAACAATTTTCTTTCAATTTCTCCTTTTTAAATAGATAACGCAACAGAGAATAGGGAGTATCTAAAAATGGCTTCAAAATAATAATAAAAAAGTTTCATTCTGAAAATGTTGAAGTAAGAAGTTTCAAGACTGTAAGAACCCTAAAATAAAGTTTTCTTTTTAATGTGTGCTGTTTTGGTGAAAGTTGTGAATAGGTTAGTTCCTTTACATAGACAAAACATTGATAAATCTAATTTTGAGTAGAAAACCTGATGCATACTTCTTTTTTTTTTTTTTTTTTTTAAATTCTTTTCTGTAGTGGCCTCTGCAGGTCGCAGGTTACTCTTCCAGACACAACTTTTCTGATTGACTAAAACAAAACTCTTTTCTTTTTTTCTTTTTTTTTTTCTTTTCTGCTTTTTCTAAAGGATAATTAACATTTCAACTCATTGTTCTAAATGTAGGGAATCACAATCGGTCCACTGGTCAGATACCTAGATGTTAGAAAGACCAACAAAAAGGAGTCCATCAATGAAGAAATTCATGTGCGAGTAAGTTTTTGAAAAGAAAAAAAAAGAGGAGAAAAGGTGTCAATTGCAACATAGCTAGACAGAAAGAGATTCAGTATCACTGGCATTTTGTGCATTTGGACAATTCATGTTTTTAAGACTATTTGGAGGAAATTCTCCAAGGCATAATATTCTAAAATATGATTTCTCTTTTGTATTCATAGAGATTGCCATATTATGATAGAGTCCTGTAACTGTTGTGACATAGCAGAGCTTGATGAGGGATGGTGGTAATTTATTTTCAAAGAATAGACCTTTTTCCAAAGATGGAATGATGCAGCAACACTAAGGTATTAGATTCTAGCCCTTACATCTGGATACTTGTGACTATGGCAGCACAGATATACAAAAGCAGACTTTACAGAATACATTCATCCTCCTTCCCAGCTATATTTGTCAGCTTCCATTGTTACCATCCTGTCTGGTTCTTGCCACACTGAAACGTGAAAAGTTTTATATCAGTCATTATAATCAAAGTGATGTGAACCATTGGTCTGCAAATTTGGTTTAAAGTTCTTCTGAGAAATTATCTTTCTCAAACATTTGCTTTAACTTTTCAGATTAACAGTATGAAAAATATTAGCTGATAGAATAATAGTCAAACGGACTTAATACTCTAAAAAATATACATATATCTTTTCATTCTCATTATAGGAAACCTATTTGAAATGAACAGAAACATTGTGCCTTAAATTTAAGGAAATGTGGAGACATGAGAAAAATCAGTGCACCTCAACTTATTTGAACCTGATGTAAAATTAATTTTTGCTGTTTAAATCTTTACAGTTAATTTTGAAAGGAATTCATGTTTAAGAACATCATATATAACAATATGTGTGTAACAATCGTCCATTTTCAAACTGTTTCAATAACTCTGGAAACACACAGGAGAAAAACAAAAATTCTGGTAGTTATCAATGATAAGCTGAGCAGCCTCAGGACAATATTCAGAATCCTTGGAGGATTCTGCCCTTGGAGGGGCACTTGGAGTTCAAGGGATGAAGGAGTGAGGCTTCTGCTCATGCGCCCCTCCCCTGCCAGGGAGGTGACAAATGGGGAGAGGAAATTTGCCCAACAGGAACAATAATTTAGTTTTTGGTCTCCATAGACAGAGTACCAAGCACAGAGTATCACCTGTATCGTATTCTGTTGGACATAGTCCTTTCCTTGGGCATATTATTTTAGCTGGGATGCGGTGAGATGATAGCAGACTGACCAGACTTGCCACTTTGTTCAAAATATTGCCACTGCAGATGAACATAGGAGATGCCACAGATGTTTCTTGAACTTTTAGGGAACTCTAAATGTTTTCAGAATTAGCTCCCTCATCACCTCTTTTAAAAATCTCAAAATCCTGTTAACAGTTGCTTATTTGTGATGACATTATTTTCTCTTTATGGCCAATTAAAATCTATCTATGTTTGTTTCTGTAGCTGATGGATCACTTGAAGGCTGGTATTGAAGACATATGTGGACACTGGAATCACTATCAACTGAGAGATAAGTAAGCCTCTCTTACTGCAGCCTACTATAATAAAATAACATATCTATGATGTAAAATGCAATAGGTAAATACATCAGGAAATTTATCTTGCGACCCATAAAACTAGCACAGCATGAAGTACTGGGGAGGTTTCCTATCTGTTTTTAAAAAGTGAACTCCTGAGTAAACATTATCTCTTGAGAGTGCAGTGCCCATATATTGTTCGCTGTGTTGCTTCCACACAAACAAGGAGAAAATAGGCCGTCTGAAATAAAAACATAGCACATGTACGCATGCTACGAGCATGGAAACAGCCTATAAACATAGTCCTCACAAAAATCTCAAACTGACAATGCTCCTGTAGATTTGGATATAGAATGAAAAAAGAAAGTAAGGAAAAGTGTGCTTCATTTCCCTTCATTGTAAGTGGCCATGGCAAAAATGATCCTCTGTTGGTAAATACAGATTAAATAGTAATTAGTCATTTGTCCTTACCAGTCTTTCACTCAGTCATAGTTAAAATATTACTGAAGTCAATGGCTGAATGTAAATATCCATTAGGATGTGCAGATACTACCTTTAATATGATCTACACTCAGGAAATGTTATGACAGTAGTGTTATGTCTTCTGTAAGCACGATGAGGTGGTTTTTGTGAAGCACTGTGCATTTTTATGGCATTCTTAGCTGCTGTTTGCTTTGTATGTTTTTATTAAGGGAGTCCTGTGATCATGCTGGCCACCATTTTGGCATGTGAAGGAAATATATGGGGATAGAATAATCATTCTTTTCCACAAGCACCCTATTCTGATGTCATGGGATAAAAGCAGTTCATTAGGCTATATCAAGACTTCTGTGTAGAAACTCATCCCTGAGCATTGGACCCAGGTGATCCAGACTGCAGGGGCTGCTGGTATATATGACAACTCCCTTTGTGTCTGAGTTTTACCCTATGGAAATCAGGCTATTGGAGGGGGAAGAAAGCTGCTATTCTACATCCAACATTGTCACGACAGGGAGTAAAGTTTCAGCAAGGACACATATCTGGACCCAAAAGCTCAAGAGCTCTAGGCTCTTGCCTAGAAAACAGTCATGTGGCCGCCATCTATGTGTCTATATAGTGAATAGGTTAACCAAATTCTTCTTGGAGCAGTAATTCCAATCACATATCTACATTTCATATTTCAAAGAGATAAAACACATTATTTCCCCTTATCTCATATGTATGCACAGCTATGATAAGAGAAATTTGTCCAAATTAGTCATAAATGTAGTGTTTCAGTTCCGGTGCAGATAAAAAAGACCATAATGTAGATGAAAATATTTCATATAGAAAATATTATATTAAAACACTGTAGATGTTTGTCAAGTCTATCTGGAAAAAAATTAAGTGCAATGACACTCTATGTGGCTTCCTGTTAACCTAGAAAAACATGAAGCACTCTAATGCCAGTGGAAGTACATTTGTGTACCTCTTTGGGCTATTAGAGTAAGTATAAAAGCAAGCCTTTGTTAAGCCAAAATGTATAAACTCTACAGCGCTTCTTCTAACACCGTGGACCACATTACCTTGCTGTGCTAAACTACTCCTTTGAAAGAAACTTCCAAGACAATCTGTTATTCTGCTAAACATCTGCCTGAAAGCATATACCTGTTTCAAAACACACACGCACATTTGTATTCCAATTATGTCACGCATTAGTGACATTTTATAATCTGCAACATGCATGCATATAGTATTTCGTGGTCCATACAAATTTTCTGTTATTCAGAATACAAAGCAATATATTTTCTCTGCTCTAATTGTCAGGATTTAAAATTATCAGCAGCATAATGGGCCCAAACTACTGTAACTACTGGGCCATTTAGAGCATTACTGGTGGCTGGCTGAATAGTCCAGGATTACTGTAAGAGCAGCTGCTGCTGTTATGCCCTATTAGAATACAACATTTGTACAAAAGCACGGAGACTGGCCATATTCTTTTCTTACAAATGAGGTAGTGTTATACGAAAACACACAGGCAGCCCTCTATTTTGCTCTGATTGCAGCTTGTTTCTGTCTTTTGTCTAGTGGTCTTTACAATCTGTGTGGACCGGCAGACCATGCCAAATGTCCCCCAGAATGTCTCTGTTTACAATGCCTTCAGAAGTCCACAGGTGTCTCCAATTTAGATTCACTTTCCACCACTAATTATATAAGTGTGCATTTGAATGACGATGAGCTAGTTCCACAGACATAAAAACAATTTCTTCTTTACTTTTTGATTTTAATGTCTTCACAGATTTAAAAAGTTTGACAATAAGTATCTGAAGAAAATCCTGATTCGGGAACACCTGCCCAAATCCAGCATTGTGTCATTGTACAAAAAGTTGGAGATAAAAATGGCCATTGAGATGGCTGAGAGTGGAATGATAAGCTCCACAGCACCCTCAACTTCTTCACAGTGAGTATTGGCCTCTGCAAAGTGGAACAGGGTGCAGGAGAGAAGGGTACAAAAATGGATAAGCATACAAATGATTTTATCACTTTAACAGAGGCATAGCAAATCAAGGCAATTACGAGGAGCTGTTATTTTGTGCTGGCACTTTGGTACTCATCATATGATAATTAAAAAGTAATTTAAAAATGTGATAATTAAAAAATGTGACATTTTCATTATTTTTCACTTCAGTGATGGCTGGTGCTGAAGTGGTATCATGAGTATATATATGAGTATCATGAGCTGATGCTGCTCTGCTGCCTTCAGTCGCTATTTTACAGCAGCCTCCGGCAGGGCTCAGCATGTTTTTTCTCTTTTTACGGTCCTCCCTTCCCACACTAGAAAGCTTGAGGGATCACATCTCAAAAAGATATAATGTCTGGAATTAATGAATTCTCCAGAAACTGCTCGTCTTCATCATGTCAAGACTCATTGTTTTGCTTTAGACTGATACTAGCGTGCAATGTAAGACCTAGCACCTTTCTTTCTGAATCATTCTTTGCTGAATGGATTATAGTGAAAATGGCTATGTTTGTCAGGCTCCCTCATACTGTATTCCCCTAGCTGTTCTGAGCCAAGAGCAAATGTACAAGGTTTGTAGAAAATGTAGGGCAAACAAACCACTTTCCTCTTCTTTTCTTGAAAGAGATATGGAGGGGGGGAAAAAAAAGGACAAATTGCCTTAATGAATTTCAGAAAGTCACTCCTCAGCTGAGAAATTAGATTGAAAAATATTCTAAATAAACAATGATATGGTGGACTGACTTTTGCAATCTGTACTCAGACTGTAATTGAATTTTGCTGTGCACCAGCCTCTGATGCTCTCTGGTGCTATGGAGAGAACCTTTGAAAAAAGAACAAAAAGATACATTTACAAAACAAAATACAACATGTGGCTCAGACATGTCATGATCTTTGGAGCCTGAGAGTAACTTAAAAAAATACATATTTTCTTAGTTCTGTTTTTCAGTTGGTGTCCATGGTTGAACACTGTCAAAGGCAGCATGATGAACTATCTGGATCTTTGGTCTGAGCCAGTGCAGTGGTTCTTATAGATATAAGATTCTCTTGAGCAACCAAGTGAGCCTACTTAACAGTAAAAGTCTTCAAAACGGAAGAATTTGTAAATAGTTTTATGGCTTTCATTTAGACAGATGGTACTAATGTCCCTCCCCTGAATGAGGATACAAAAATCTGCCCATGAACAAGCAACCCTTAGAAGTTGAAATTTCAGATCAAATTCCAACGTATTTTATTTCACACTATATTTGCAGTGCCATCCTATTGAGAATCTTTTCTCACCAGTGCTTCTGATCAGTTCTGCAGCCTTTATAGACCAGGAAAGAAATATTCTATGCCAATCAAGTCAGATCTTACTAGTTCTGAATTCATTCTGTAATCTGAAATTCTATTCATGATGGTGCGATTCCTGCAGGTGGACTGAGTGTCGAATATGCATTAAACATTTCCAGTGAGGACTGGAGAAATTTATCCATGGACTGTACAACAAAGAATCCTCATTTGAATGAGAATAGAGCCTTTAGTTGTAATGGTTTGGAGAATGCTACTCTTATAAATAAAAATTTCAAAGACAAAAGCACAGTCAAGCAGATATTGTTTAAAATGTATTTGTGCTTTGGGAAATATACCTTAGAAATGCCGATTAGAGAGGCTGATTTTACTGTGAGTTTACTTAATGATGGCTTCATATTACTGCAGTACTAGCTTTGGTAAGAATAAAACTTAGAATATATCAATATAACATGTTGATATATTTTAGACTTTATCAAGATGAGACACAAATGCACTGTGGTCATTTGTGATGATGTGGTTGTGCAAGAGCTATACCTGAAGAAAGTTACTTCCATCAAGAACTAGTAAGGATTAGTGGAGAGTTGGTAGAGTCCAAAATTTGAGATATTGTATATAAAAAGTGGCCTTACAATGTTTTTGTAAGGATTTGTGTTTCCTCCATATATCAACGATATCTATGTCTTAAGAAGAGATACTGTCATATTACTCCCTACAGAGAGATAGTTATAACAGCATATTGTCAGCTCAATATTCTCCTTGCAAATCATTTTCTCATGCTGTGCTTTGTGCTTAACATTGAGGAAGTTCAATAAGAACAAAGGAATAGTTTCAGTAAGAACTGCTATGCGGGTTTGGGAACACATCAGGTTTCCCTGGAAAAGTTTTTATGTGTGTGTGTGTATATATATATATATATATATATGCATTGTATATTATAAAACATAAAACCTATACCTATCTGTGTATCAGTTAGATAATTTAATATCTTATCTTATGAAAAGAATATACATTTTTTAATTGTGCTTCAGAACAAATCAGATTTTCTTCATGGTTTGTTCTGCTGCTACTTCATCTCAGATGAAACTCAAGAAATTTTATTCATGACATTTTAAGAGCTAAACAATAACCATTAAATGCCTTAGGACTGGCCACTTTTCCTGTATGGGCATGTGGAACGGTCACTTCTGCAAATGGGGAAGCCTGATGTCTTGGAGGTGTTCTGCTTGCTCCTTCTGCTCACATGGGGATCACTGACTCTTTAGTCTGCTGAATATCACCTCACCTTGTTGCAACAGTTTACTTGTGGGTCTCTCACATCCGAGGATCCCAAACCCTATCCTAGCTCTAATGCTATCTTCTAGCTTGCTAGTGCTGTCCCTTAACCTGTCTCTCTTTCTTCTTACTTTATGCAAAATTTGACAGATTTCACTTTTTTTTTTCTGATGGAGAATGAAAACACATTCAGAAATATTAAAATATTTTAGGAATGTAAATTCTTAAATTTCAAGGATCTTGGACAGGCCCAGAATAACAATGTTCCCTGTCTGGTTAATGGTAAGAGTGAATAGAATTCAAGCTGTCCATTTTTTACAAGTTTTCAATTAGTTTCAATTTCAACAAGTTTCAGTCATAGTCTACATTAGATTGTAGACTATAAAATAGGGGTTATCTTGTTAAATAACCTATATTTGAAAAATTCCAAACTCTTTTTCTGTCTTTAGGGCATAAATTCAGTTTTATATGAATCTCCTATTAAAAGTTTTTTTGTTTGTTTTGTTTTGTTTTTAGTTTAAGAAAGAGAGGTAAAAAAATTACACAAAGCTTTGGCAATACTGTACAGTGATAATATTCCATTAGCTAAGAATAAAGATTGACAACTACATTAAAAAAAAAGAGAGAGAGAAAAGAAAACAGATCATGAAAAAAAAACAGAAAGAGCAAGATGAACTGTGACTGTGGTTCATCCTGGATGATCACTATCCGTTTCTCCTTTCTCTTCTTGGGAATTCAGCTGAATGCTAACTCTCACACAAGTTCACTGATATAGCAAATCCAGTTAACATTCACAGCACCCCTCAACCCTTTTGGGTTTTTTTTTTTTTTTTTTTTTTTTAGTGAAAAGGCTGGGCAGTTACAATTGACTATGGGCTTCTTGTCCCAGCTTGAAAAAAAATCTAAGATGACTATCTTTTAGGCAGTTCTTTCATTTTAAGTGAAGAAACAGACTCAGTTTCAAGGAAACTCTATATATATAGTCACTTCAGAGCAGAGCACAGAGCAGGTTTCCTGGACAATAACGTTCCTGTCATTGTTAATGAGGACAGGGTTTATTTATTGAGGACGCTCTTCTCTTTCACAAGGATGTTAAACATGGTGAGACAACAAGCAGCTATGGTGAAGAACCCATTCAAGCAAGGGAAGGAACTTGCAGTGCTTTCCTGAATATACAGATGTTTCTTGCCCAATCTCATCCTTAAAAATGAATTTCCTTCTGGAGCTCCTTAGAAGAAAGGATGGTTTCTGTTGGGAGCTGTTTGATGGCTTAGAGCCCTTTCTGACTAGCCAGTATATTGACAAAACTCAGGAAAGGGCAAAAAAGGTCTGACAATTTTCATTCAGCCTTGACTGATTTCATAGTATCACTGGTTGCTGGAAGTCCCTTCATATACTCCTGCCCTAGAGCACAAACCAGATTGTACGTTGTTCGAGGGGGATAGTGTTTAAGCAACTTGCTAATATTGTACTAAGTCTTCCCTTTTCTTTCCAGGAGCTGCAGAAACCAGCACGCACACTGGCTCTCGCGCGCAGAGGTGCTGTCCATGAGGAATGTCCTGGCGCACAATCTCTACCAAGTGCGACAGAGGGTGTGTAAGCGAATTTGTTGCTATCACTCCTTCTTTGCAGACCAAAGCGGCCCATTTGGCCTCCTTCACATTGCAGCTCGTGGCTGGTGGAGCAGTTGGGCCTGCCCAGCTCTCATGGGAGGCTTGGGAAGGACAGATAGCCTTGAGTTGCTCCTTGATGGAGAACAGGCAACAGGACTGTTTCCTTCAGCTTTTCAGTCTGATAGCAGTGGGAAAAAAAAAAGGACAAGAAAATCCAGGACCGAGCTCTAGAGGTCAGGCTTCCCTCACTGTTGGGCTGCTGCGCCTCAGAAATGGCCCTTGGGAAGCTGCCAAACACCCCTGGTGTAGTTTGACTTTCCAAGTCCTCCCCTCTGGGCACATGCAGCCCTTGACCTCTTTCTGCAGGGGCTGGTGTGTGGGATATTCCTATGGCAACTCCGGAGATCCTGCTGATAGGGCGGCTGATACTGGCGCTTGCTGGCACAGGCACGGGCGCATTTCTAAAGCAAACCATCCGTAGAGGACGTTCAGGGCGGTGGGCTCTGCAGTGGTGGTGAACATTGCATAGCCCCAAATAAGCCGAAAGTCAGGCTGGTAAAGGAGGGGAAAAGAAAAGAACCCCCA
>JAUBNY010000568.1:3946524-3957550 GCA_032275445.1 Crypturellus soui | reverse complement strand
TGATGAATAAATTGAACAGAATTGGATCAAAACCTCAAACCCAAATCAAACCTCAGTAAAGGCATTATTTTGAGAATGAAACAGGATGATTGCACAAGATCAGGTTTTAAATTGCACTATGAGCTATGCAGTAACCACAAGAAATTTAACTGGGGGCAAAATCAGCTTTTGCCTGACATACTCCTTACACCACACATAGAGGAAGGCAATGGACCTGCCTTCTGTGTTACAGAGTCAAGAGAGAATGGGATGGAGAAAAGCCTTGGGGATAGAGCTGAACAGAAACTGGTAGCCTGATTGGAGGGTGAAGAAGGGCTCATGTCTCATCTTCCAAGGTAGGCTCAGGGCAGAGAATATGAAGGAGATTAAACCAAGGAATTACTACTGTGAGCTGCAAATGCAGCATTTTCTGTTTAAGAAGATTTAATGAAGGAGCTGTCTGGGCTAGCTGGACAGGAACAAAGTGGGCAAGAAGAGGAAGGTTAATATCTGGAATAATGTGGAAAGGGACCTAAAGGATACACTAGGACAAAGAAAGACCTCTGCAATTTGGTTAGAGTAGTTCTAAAAGGCTGTTTAAAAACAACTCTCAAATTCTTTATTAAAATATTTAACATGTTGTATGTGATTATCCATCATGAGTAGGTAATAAATCATTTAATTTCAGATGGCCATTTATATTAGAAATGGAGAAAATAATTAAGTCTTTCTAAAATCTCAATGAAACCCAAGCTTAGCTGAAGTAAAATCTCCCACTTTTGGTTCATTTATCTTTTTTTTTTCAAGAAATCAATGAGCTACATCTTCTAACAGATCAAAACTGCAGAACAGCTAGAAGTTAACAGAGCTCCCCTAGGTTTGTACTCTGACCCCAAACTTGTAAAATGTATTTTTAGTTTGCTTTTCTACCAATTGGAAAATAGGACTGGAGGAAATTTTCTTCTGTGCCATTAGTTGCTATTAATGGGTCTGCTGGCCGTTAGCCAAGAAGTAATGCTGCAGATGCCCATATGAAATATATGCCAATAACGACCAGGTTGAACTGTTTTGTTTTTTATTTTTTTTTTGTCTGTTTGTTTACATGGGACTGCCCATAGAAAAAGAATTCCTTAAAGAAATGTATTGGCTGTAGTTAGAATAACAATAACTACAGCAATGCTTCATCACAGATAACAAACTTTGTTTTGGACTCTGAGGCCTTTCAAAAATCTGAACCGGTTTTAGCGTATGAGTTTAAACCCTCTTTAAGTCCTCATGTTTGGGTACATTCTTAAATTCTTGCACTTCTAAAATTGCAAAGGTAAATTAATCCAGTGCCTCCTGGTTTACACTACTATAATGCTCTTTACTCAGGAATTTGCATTGGACTAGCTAACTTGGCTTATACACTGGTGTAAAATGACCTGGCACAGGAGACTCAGGCCCAGAAGATGAAAACTTATTATGAAAAATCCAGAGAAGAGATGGGAATTTGAGGAATTAATGCAGGAAATTAAAACTGTTCTCTTGGGGCAGGAAGAGAGTTCAGAGCAGGTTAATTTCAGGAAAGAATAGTAATAATGAATCCCTTATCAATAGTAGAGAGAAAATCAAAGATATCAAAGATATACTCGAACAGAACTTGCTAATCAATAAGATAAATAAGAAAGTAAAAAGAACAGTGATAACAAGAAAATATTTTAATATGAAAAACAACAGTAATCAGAATATTGTGAAAAAAGGGAGAGGGTTCAAGGTAAGATAAGTAATCAAGGTAGGTAATGCATTTTGAGCAACGAATTACATTTATTATGTGGGATGATTAACTACGAGATCCTGTTGTTCCTCTTGCTGGGGATGTTTCTCTTCATCTAGTACCATAGGCAAATATGAACACATAGTAAAAGGAGCATCTTTTCCCCCAAGAGTTTCCGATCAAAGCAGCAGCACGGGGGGCAGGTGGGGCAACCAGGATGTGACAGGTGCTAGAACAACAAGCTCCTGTTTGGGGCAAGCTGCCACCCCTCTCTCTCTTCAGAAATACCATTTAACCGAGCACTGAATGAGGACAGTCATCCTTCCACAGAGAAAAATGGTGTGCACGGGAATTTTAACAATACTGTAATCAGCGTTTCAGGCTGGCGAGGCTGGTGAAGAAACAGGAACTGTAATCATTTTCAGTCTGAAAAAGTTAGCTTAATCCATATTAATGAGTGACGTAGTCAGACACGAGTAAAGAGGACGGGTGATATCTAAAGGTGAAATCATCAAAATACTATTGACAAAGTTACAGGGAAAAAAAAGCTTAAAAGTGTCTTATTTTCTTGCTGGAGACTATTATTTAAATGCTTGTATGAGACTCTGCAAAACATACAGCTTTTTTCAAATTTCTTCGTGTTTACTTTTTTTCTAATTTTCTATCTACTTGCGTGTGTAGAACTCAAACATTAAGAGTGGAAAACCAGATTATCTTATCTTTATATTTTGTTTGCTTTTTGGGTAGGACAATTACGTTTATTGTTTTGCCAAATAGACTATACTTAAGAACCTTAAAATCAAAGGTGCTTGTTAGGTAACATGAGTAATATTCTGACCCAGTTAAGAAGACTGGAAATCTATTAAATCCAATTGCCTAATTTATTTTCAGTCTCAATCTTAATTGCATGTGAAACTCTTTTTTTTTCTTCTTCTTCTTTGGTTTCACAGGTGTAAAATTTCAAAAGTCAATATTGGTTCTTGTTTATTTCTAGTCCATCCTTCCTCCTGGAACAATTAGGATTTCTATTGCCTTACAAGCACAAGAAATAAGAGTTGCATTGCAGAAAACAATGACAGGTTCAGATTTTCAGATTTCCCTTTCCTTGTCAGGGAAGACACAACCAGACGCTAACAGTCAGTCAGGAATAGACAGCTTAGTTGTGCAACATCCTCAGCTTGTTTCCCACCATTCTTCTTGCTGGGGCAAGCTAGGTCAAAAGAGGTACCTGCCATGAATATCTGCAGTGAGCTAGGGGCCATGTATTAGCCACCCACAACCTACCGTCTTGCTTGCAGCTCCAATCACTGGCCTACTCAGAGCTTTTCCATAAAAGGCTATTCTGCTAAGTGTAAAATTGCCATAAAATAAAATTCAAGTCAAACTGCCCTTGTGTGCTTGTGTATGTCAGGTGCTTGGAGTCATGAACAGGTACTGGGACAAACACCAGTTGCTCCTTCTGTTTTTCTATATTATCTCCAGTGATAAGGAGTGACAAATAGTGAGTTATGCACAAATGTCAAAATAAAAGGACCTTTATTTTATTAAAGATATCTTGGAAAAAAACCTATAGCTTTCTAGCTAGTTTAATTTGTGCCTTTTTTAGAGTTAAATTTCCCATCATAGAAGGTGGCTTTGGGTGAAAAGAAAACAACACATCAATGAAATTCTGTATGAAAAATGCCTGTTTTCTGAGGGCTAGCTGGTGAGATATATTCAGTTTCCATATTACACGATCATGAATACTGATAGCACTTGCACTGGAGCACAGTGTCTTCTAGGTGGGATGTGATGTGCACACAGGCAGCAGATAATTCAGAGGCAGGACAAACTGATGGTGATGCCCCTGTTAAAGCTCCCATTTGGAAGCTGGATAAGCTTGCACAAAGCGAGGGAGCCATCACATGGAAACAAGTGCCAAGGACTGCACGTGAAACCCTGGTCTCTTAATCCCAAGTCTACCTTTACTCCCCATAGGCATTCAGGTGACTGAAACTCGAAGAAAGGAACAAAAGAACTGCCTGAAACGCCTCTTCCAGCTTTCACCACAAAAAGAGGAAGAATCTACATAGAAGTTACATTGTTTTTGCACTGCTTGAAGTCAGACAAAAAGAGCTGCTGTTTGCAAACGCTCATTATCTAAAAATCATCATAAAATGTGTTCATATTTAAGATATGCGTGCAAAATATATTCAATGTAAATAAGTCATAATTCTTCATTCATTCTTTCCTTGTGCATTCACTGCCGTTCCTTTCCAAAAACAACATGCATTTTGCATGACTTGCATGGTTACTGAAAAACTTAGTAATATCAAATGGGCTTGCAAGAAAAATAAGAAATGAATAAACTGTGGCAAATAAACTTTTTCTATGGAAGCTGAACAAGAATCTCTTAAAAGTTGCTGCTCCTTCTCCATTTTAGTCTGGAAGGGAAGAGAAACTGTGTGTCTTTAGTAAAGATTTTAGACTTAAGAAAAATCTCTTCAGTTTTCTCTACCTCCATTTCTTTGCATATAAAATAGGGGCAAGGTCACTTGGGGCTGAGTTTAGTTAGTCATAAATAGATGGCTAAAGTGATCTGAGAGGCAGATTTGCACTCAGGAGTCCTCTGCCCTCTAAGCTGTCAGCTGGAGGCCAGGAAGCCCCTTGGGCACCTTTGGACTCTCTGTGCGGCAGCTGGACTGACCCCGGAGGCAGGAGTCCGGGAGACCTCGGGGCACAAATCGGTTGAACGAATGGATGGAAATTCCTATGGCGGGCAAACATCTTTTCAAAGTTACGTGGCGTTCAATTGTTTAGTGGTGGATCTTTTTTCTCCTACTCAAGAAACTAAGATATTTCTGCAGGATCGATATGTACCTATAAAACAGTGATATATATATTTTAACAGTGTGCACTGTTACAATTCTTATATTCTATTTTATTTCTAAAGTAGTTTCTGTCTGCAAGGATATTTGACTTAATCTATGGTAATGGGTTTAGCAAACCCACTGTGAGCTTTTGCAAAGCTCACATTACTGTTTGCTCAATGGGTCCTTTGGCTTCCTTTTCTCTAAATGATAAATATCAAAAAATCTTCCCTCATCATTTTCAAAAGCATGAAGATGCAGATTCAAAGGAAAGTGATTATTGCTGACAAATTTGTTAATCATGTCTTAGCAATTTGAAGGAACTCTTTGAGGATCTTTCTCTTGTTTTTCTGCAGTGGAAAAATGCCCGATACTGAATTACTAAGAGCTGCAGAGCAGATACAACAGCCAAGGTCAAGACCAGATTCACAGATCTTGTTCTCAGGTAATGAAAGAAAGACAGATGTAGAGAAAAAATGCAAAATATCACCATAGTCATATTTTCTTGAGTTATGCTCAAAAGGGAATCCATTAACAAATTCCACTTTGTATTAATATTGTTTTGATTTGGTTTTCAGCTTTGCACACTCCTCCCCCACTGTCGGCAAATTTTCTTGCACTAATCTCTCCCTAAAAGATAAGACTGGTAATACTGCTGGAATTTTATTACTGTTTTATCTGCTGGAAAAGACATACTTTCACCAAAGAGGAAAAGAGCTGCAGTGACCTCTGTTGATGGAATTAAGCAAATGTAGTTAGAACCAAAAAATCCTCTTAAATCCTCTGCTGAAATTAGGTTTAAATTAGACCCAAAGCAAAAGTGGCTTTCAGGTTGCATATGATCAAAGAATACTTTCCAACATGCACTGAAATTAGTGTCCTCATCATGGTGGCTGTCTTATGAAAACTATTTTTTGAAAATTTGTTCTTCTCCCATGTCAGAATAAAAATAAAAACAATCTCTTTAGAAATGACATAAAGATACATAGGCACAAGAATAGCAGAGATATGTTTTTTTTTCAGGTGATATCCTGCATTCTAGTTGTTTATATCACCAAAGAAAAACATCTTCCCCCTACATATTATGTGATCTGAATTTAGCAAGTAGTGCATCACACCAGGCTGAGACGTCTCTTGGACATATGAGGCAAAGAAGCTTTTCAATTGGTGGGCTGCCTATTTCAGAGAGGTGTCTGGGAATTGTCATGCCTTTATGACCAAGAACTTGGAACATTTCTTTATGTGCCAGTTCTGACCCAGGAAAATCATTAAACGCGTAAATACCCACCAAAGATCTGGATCTTAATGCTTAACTTCAATGCTGGGAGCAGTGTCAGTAAACCGGACTATTTAGGCATTGATCATGTACACTTAAAGTTACTGAAATCGATAAGAAAACTTCCATTAAGACCTAACTAGTTTGTTGGAAATGAAGTAATTATGTTCTAATTGTCTTCAGACTTGAGTCTTTGGTTAGGATTAATCAGTGTTAAACAGAGATCTTAATGAGGATGAGGGCTTTGTATTGTTAAAGCTATTAAATTCTTCCATGTTGTCCTGTAAATTACTGGTACCCATGGCGTATGGCTCTTCTAGGAGCCACAGAAGCACAAACTAATACACTTTTTCTCTTATATTCAGTGTTACAGTAGGTTGGACCGTGACGGCAAGGCTGTGAGTGTTGCCAGTTCAGGCATTTTAATTTGTTAACAACTGTAGTGGACCCTAAGTATTTTTATTTTGGCCCTTTGTGTTGACCCTCTGATTCGAAACCACATCAGAAGAACAGATACTAATAACGACATATTACTCATAAATTAATTCATGGCATGGACTATAGCATACTCACTAAGTCCCTGTAGAGAAAAATCAGTGGAAATTTAAGGAGGAAAGGAAAGCCAAATGTATTCTGACTTTTCAGAAATAGGAAAGACTAAGAAGTGAGCTGGGCCTGTTTAGCCTGAAGAAGAGAAGATTGAGAGGGGATCTGATCAATCTGTATAAATACCTGAGCGGAGAATGTTAAGAGGATGGGGCCAAACTTCTTGGCAGTGGCCAGTGACAGGACAAGGGGTAATGAGTACAAATTGAAACACAGGCAGTTCCATCTCCACATGAGGAAGAACTTCTTTCCTGTGAGGTGACAGAGCCTTGGAACAGGCTGCCCAGGGAGGCTGTGGAGTCTCCTTCTCTGGAGATCTTCCAAACCCGCCTGGATGCCACCCTGTGCCATGGACTCCAGGTGTCCCTGCTGGAGCAGGGGGGTTGGACCAGATGATCTCTAGAGGTCCCTTCCAACCTCAACCATTCTGGGATTCTGTGACATTATTGACTGGTTGTTAAACGTGTATCTATCTGCTATGTAGTATAAGAAAATAAAGATACAGAAGAAAAACAAAGTTTCTAAATCAATCCTACTTTAGATATATGATCCTGTAAATACTACCACATTTTATATAAAGGTCAGAAGAAAATCAAATACTATAGTTTCTTATTTGAGCACTTTATGCTGCTAGGCATCAAGGAAGTATTGCTGTATCTTCCATATAAAATTAATCATCCTGACAAATATCTGCTTGGACTCCTGGGAAAATTTATCTATCTGTTTTTTTCCATCTATATAGGCATCTGTCTGACTATTTTCTTCTTGCTCGTCAGTCTGGGAAACACATCGGTATACAGAGCATCCTATGAAGACTTCTACATTTCAAATGTCTCCAGCTACTCAGTCTTCCAAAGATATGCCAAGAAGAGGCTCTATTCCTAAGAGAATTTATACATTAAATAAATCATTCTATGTTAGAATGACATACAGAATCATTCTACATAAAGAACAACTGTGTTCTACCAAGGAACTTTGTGGTAGTGTTTTTTTTTTTTTTTTTTTGTTTACTTAACATTATTCTAAATCCCACGTTTGCCAAATTTCATATTGTTGCAACTTTTGCACTGACATCTGAAGTCACCTATGTTCTGATAGCAATGCTGAAATCAAGCCCCAGTCTGTATTAGCTCTACCACCTCAGGCATGGTCTAGCAAGTGGATTATGACTCAGAAGGAATCAAAATACCTTATTGTCATTCTTTGATTGTTCATTCTTATTACTAAGTATTCAAGCTTTAGAGTTTAGTTTTTTTCCAGTTTACTCTTGCACTGCAATTATGAACAAGTTCCTGAGTGGTTATTTATACAACAGTCTTCAGAGGTCAGCTCTTTTGGCTTATCTTAGGGGAAAGAAAGGAAAAAAGTCAGCATCATCTTTTTTTACATCTGGAAAAGTATCTTTTTTCATGCAATTATAACTCAAACTGTTTGACAGGAATTTGCTCAAAGTTAAAGAATATCTTTGGATCAAGATTAAAAATGGAAAATTACATCTTCAAAGATGTACTTTTCTTTAAATTACTAGTATGTGAAAACTGTTTTGGAACTTTAATTGCTGCTACAGGCTTACTACAAAATAAACTTCGCAATAAACCCTGGCTGATCCTTATCTACAACCAAAAATCTCCACACTGGCAAGAATAATATAGGGTGAAATCCTGTTTGGATTTGGAACTTTTTGCCACTGAGTTCAACAAGGCAGGAGTTCCTCTTTCAAATCTCCCTAAACTTCTCCTCCTCTGTGTATATAGGGATTATTTGGATCTTGCAATAATTGCTAGCTGGGTCAATTGCTTGATTTTTTACAGTGGGCAGCCTTACATACTTTCTGGTTTTGGCATCACACAGAAGCATTTGGGCATGATTTCTCAGAGTAAACCGGACAGTTCAAACCCAGAGTTTGACTGACCTCCTGAGTTAGAAGTCAACATCTTTGCTTAATGCCAGCTCTGAACCGTGACAATTATGCCCGTTTCCAAAAGCTGCATCTGAACCTGCCATTCTTTTGACCATTCTGATTGTGGCAGTTTGCATCTCTTTGCTCAGTCCTATTTTAGCATGTCTAAGGTGGGCACACCTGTGGGAGGGTGGACCCCAGGAGAGAACTTTTTGTCAAAAGCTCCCAGACTAGTAACCACAGCAAAATTGTTAGGTAAAATCCCCTCTACTGTGTGCCTCCTTTCTCTTGTTACATGAGTGGTCACTTAGAGAAGAGCTGGGCAATGTGCACAGTTGTGAGGTTGCTCCTAGTTGTGGCCAAAACTCAAATTCCTTCTTGACATCATGGGTTAATCAGGAAAATAGGCATGAAAGAGATGGACAGTGAAGGAGAGGGCACCTCATTCAGCTGCTGCCTGTTATTTTAATTGCATCAGAAAAAATAAAGGGTTGGAGTCTACCACATCTGACTTCAGACATGAATTCAGCCTGTTAATCCTTGATTCCTTTCATACTTCACTGTAAGAATTAGGATCTACAGAGTGACTGAAAGAGTCTATGCTGAGATGCAATAGTCAGCCTCTCTCGAAGGGCCTGCTGACAGCCAGCAGCCCTGCATGGGGCCCTAAGTGACAAGCTGGGGCACAGATGCCTAAACTTAGGACTGATGAACCATGATGAAAATAAAGTTATGACTGTCTTTTTTCTTAGTGAGTTGGAAGATTTTGTATAAATTTTGGTGTTTCCACTGAAAACCACATCTCCCTTGTTGCTAGGTCTCAACTAACAAGCAGTTGCTAAAAGCTTGACACTTTTATTAGTTCTGTTTCTGGATATTTGTATTAGCTCTAAAAAGGCAAGCTCCACACATACCATCTGTATCAGTGTCTTTACGATCATTGTCATTTTGCTGTTATTTTTTAAGCTATCACAAATAGAGAATTTGTTTATCCCTGTGCATGTAGAGATGATAATCTCTTTTGTCAAGGCTTAACATTAGAAGCTTTCTTCATTCTGGTTTTTCAGCAGTGCATTCAAGATTCCTTCCTCCTCCTATAGATGGAGTGTCACCCTGGAGAAGTCCAGAAAATGCTGATAATTGTGATGATAATTAGCAAGAACATAATTACCCCACCTTCCTTTTCCGTGATGTAATGTTCCAAGAAAGTCTATTGCACAAGAAAACAATCAGAGGCAGGTTCAAATACAAGGAAATGGATATAATCTTCTAAATAAAGTAATGTTATACTGACGTGGCTTCTGTGAGTACACTGGCTTGTTGTAGGCATCAAAAGATACTTTCCCATTTCTCCTCCCTTTCCTGAGATTTCCATAACAGCAGAAAAAAATCACCACACACTTACCATTACCTTTAGGTCAATGAGGAATTTTGAGATTTGCGAGCAATCAATACTTCTCTTTATATTATTATATATACAAGAATATCCTCAAAGCTATTTATAAAACAGCTAATACTCCCGGAGTACATTTATTCATGTCAATGTCTCATATTAACCTGTCTTAGATGACAAAGTACTTGTTCTTCTTTGAATGTCCATGGTGAAGGTAGAATAGAAAAGACTATGACACTGGACTTTAGATTTTATTTTCAGATCACTTCCTATGTTTTTTCTTCCAACATGGTCCAGGGTCTACAGGGTCTATGCTCCAGCCTATGGTTAGGATGTTTTTTTTTTGGTTTTTTTTTTGGTTTTTTTTTGAACAGCCTCTTCTCTGATAAACAAAGTATGCTTAGATTTTGATCCTTGTATGCAATTGTAAGATCAAACACTTTACAACTCGTAAATGCTTTTGATTAAGTCAGGCACTTTGGCATTTATATGTGTATATATATAGTTACAGTTATATATATACACAGTTGAGTGGTTCAAAAATACAGAAGCAGTTTTCAATTGAGGTATCTGTGTTCATGAAGAAAGAAAAGAATACTTTAAAATACAGGAGGGCTAATCAGAGGTAATTGCATAGAAGTTATTTTAAATATAAGATTATACAACACATATATATGTTAGCATACATCTACATATGTATATGTGCATGTGCGTATGAAATGAAGAAGAGATTGGCTAGCAGATCATGAGAAGCAGTGAACTTGTTTGCTACCTAACCGTAATTACTATGCCCATACAATTAAACACAGAGTATAGGTAGATACAGAGGTTATGAGAGAGGTTATGAGGGTCAAAGTGCTACTGATGACCTCAAGAAGGATTCCACAGAGGTCATAGTAAAAGATTGTTCTGTAAAAAGTTTCATCAGATCTTTCCAGTGGTGTAAGTTACATTTGTCCTGCATCTAAAAGTTAGTCACTGAAGTCAGCTGAAGTCATTCTACCAAGACGAAGAAATTTGCCATCTTCTTCATGCTAATATGTCCAGTTTCCTTTTACAGCTGGTAGCAATCATTAATTATTTACAAAAAAATTCACTCATCTGGGAGTCATCTGATTCAGTGTTAAAATTTTCCAATGTTTCATGAAAGCTGCTGTATCTTCTCCACTTCTTAAAGTATCACTAAAAGACTCTGAAAGGTCTCCTCATTCTAGTGATTTGTTCTATTGCTTTTGATTTTATTATTTGAAAATATTTGGTTATGAAG
>JAUBNY010000568.1:3908651-3924936 GCA_032275445.1 Crypturellus soui | reverse complement strand
GACTGTACTTCTGGCCTGCAGAATGATGCCTCAGTATTCTGTCCCCATCTGCAAAAATGATAAAAATGGTACTTATCCTTTTTTTGTGAATGTCCCTGATATTTATGGATGACAAATGATATGCCAGAGGTACACATCATATCTCAAAATTGAGTTCAAGGTAGATATAGACATACAAAGTCCAGCATTGAAATGGAGGAACACAATGACACGAAATTAAGAAAAGTTCAGAAACATAACATGCTTTCTTTTTCCCGTAGGTCCTGTACAATTTGTTCAAGTCTTTCTGCCAGATGCGCACAATTAAGGTTGTTGACATATTCGCTGGGATTGCTAACTTCTTTATAGTGGGGATCGGTGGAGTATTGATTGGAATCCTTTTGGGATTCGTAGCAGCATTTACCACCCGTTTCACCCATAAAATCCGAGTGATTGAGCCACTTTTTGTCTTCCTGTACAGTTATTTGTCATACATAACAGCTGAAATGTTTCATCTCTCGGGCATCATGGCGTAAGTACCCAAAACTTTGGTAATAATAGTACCCAAGTAAGAATGGCAAAGGGAATAGCAGAGAGGACCAGATTTTGCAAACTTTGCCATATGGCGCAGCTCCATCGTGCATGGCAGTGAAGCTGGCTTGAGGATTTCCGGCCTCTCCCCTGCTGTTCCCATCCCGTTGTCTCAGCTTGCCACCACACCAGCTGTGTCACTAAAACTGTGCGCGGCATCACACCATAAACCATATCTTTCAAATGTTCCAAGTTAAAAATAATCCCTTGCATTTTTGGTGGCATTATTTTTAACCCAGGTCCGTTGTGTGATCTGTGTCCTGGTCTGACCCCACAACTAGTCATATGGGCATGACCGAGGGGGTGATGAATAATGATGTGGGGGTAGCAGTGGTTGGGAGAGAGTGGGAGTGGTAGCTAGGATATTTCGTGAGCTGCCTTTGCTACTGGGCCAGTGTGTTGTGAAGCTGCAGCTTCCCTTAGACATGTGAGCAGCCACTAAGTACCACGCCATAAGTACCATGCATCTCTAAAGCAAAACTGCTGCTGGGTTACAAGTGCAGTGAGGATGGGATGGATGTAAGATTTGCAGAATCTAGTCCTGTGGTATAACAACCCTTTAGCTTAGCTTCCTGATACATGTGCCTGTGTTTTGCAATGCTTTCTGTGTACATAAATGTGTATAAAATTATATTATTATTATCACTTCTAACTGATAAAAATATTATGTTTTCTGACTCCTCAGCTTCCATAGTCTGTTATTTTAGGATGCTTTTACTCTAACAACCTCAATTTTAGAGAGAGCCTTTATGATACTTGATATACTTAAATGGTTTTCTCAGGTTGCAAGCATTATTTTTAGAGGTAAACCTTCTTTAATATCTTTGTATTGTTCTAGTGGAAAATATGGGTAATTTAGGCATTAGAAGCCTAGCTTTTTCTGAAAGTGCAGATGTTACTTCTTAGTTTCTCTAATATTTGATAATACCCTTTCAGTGATATAATATCTTTTATCATGGCCATATCAATTTAAGAGTTTCTGGGACCAAGAAGCAGTTCAAAAGGAACCTTACAGCTGGTGATTCACTAGAATAGAAATAGAAATATGCCACAAAAAGGAAGAGTTTAGTACTTTAATATAAGTGAAGAGCTAAAGATTGCATGGCTTGCTTCCTCTGATATGAGCCTAAATAAAGTAACATATGCATCCACTGTGACCGAGTTCATAGATGTGCCATCTCTTTCCCTAGTATCTATTCATAGCATTTGTGTGGTTTCTAGTTTCCTCCTCTTCTTAAGTCAAATGCCCTTGACATCCTATGATCAAGTACTTAAAGGGCTTCTAAATCAAAAACCTGTGGCTAAACTTTATACGGAAAAATTGTAGTAGTGTGCATGAAAATTGAATTGGACATTCTGCACCTAGGATAAAATGAAAAGGGCACCATGGGCCTGCCAATGTCCAAGTGTTTTTACTACATTATAGAGTCAGGAGCCAGCACACTAATGCTTCACATGACACAGATGCATTACCCCTTTATTTATGCCAGTGTCCCCTGAGAAGGTGAAAAACAATAGAGGAAACATGAAGCACTTTTTTTGCTCCAGAAAATATATTGTATGTGTTCTGACTTTAAACATATTTTGTAATAGCTAACAGAGATGGATATGTCAGTAACAGGGGGAGGAGGCAGAGGTGCAGTGCCTCAGCTGTCATGAGCATAGGGCATCCTTCCTACCAAGCAGTGCTGTGGAAGGCCTTAGACTCCCTGTAAATTTGAAATGCACTGGGAATAAATCTACCCCATGCTCTTCATATTTGACTAGGTTTTGAACTGCAGAGAATATTCTGCTCTGTGTCACAAAATGCATCATACACCAACGTTGTGTGCCATTTCCTACAGCAAGTTTTGTGAACACGATTGTGTTCACTTGGTTCTGATTTCAGAGGCAGCCCTGCTTGGAGCGGGCGGTTGCATCAAATGACCTTGGAGAGCCCCTTGCAACTTGTTTTGTTGGAAGGGTCTGTAATTTGGTGTGTTGTCTATAGGCAACAAATGCCTGATTTCCCCTCTTTTTACTCATATGCACTTGAGTCCGGTAAATTCTCGATCCTTCATAGCCTGATGCTTAAACACACCCCACAAGGCATCACAGTTATGCACTGCACGATACTTTAGATGAAGGTCATCGACAGGAACATACAGTATTATCTAATAAACAAGGTACATGCATAGAGTGCGTCATTTCTGTGCAACTAGGAATTCACTGGCAAAGGAATAGAGGGGAAGGTGCTTGTCCCTCTTCTGATAAGTCCATATACTTGTTCTGGGGACAAATGATTCTTGAAACATCTGTGTATAACCCCTGAGTCAGGTGACTTGGCTTAAATAGCTGAGGGACTGAATCACATCCTTGTGAGCGGCAATGAGAAAGTTCCCTTCAGGAGAGGAAATAGGCTCTCCTGTAATTAGAGCTGGGCTTGAATCACGATCATGGGTGTAAAAAGATACAGATGTGCATCTGAACTTTATTTGCCTGCTTGCATTTCTAGTTATCATAGTGCATCTTCTGCTTACTTATTTCTTATACAGGCTGTGAAACAGCAGAAATATTAATATGTGCTGCTTTTTTTTTTTTCAACTGTGAATTGTCAGGCTGAAAGGAATGAACATTGGAACTACTGTAAATTTAGTAGGTCAGGGAAACATGAGGATTGAACCCAGTGGCCTTATTTATTCCAGCCATGACAGAAACTGTACTGTTTGTACAGGAGAACTTTTATTCTTCAGAGGCACTGAAGGTTGCAGGTTAAGTGTTATTAACTGTTTTTTTTTTTCTTCCCTTTCTTGACCAAGGTAACCACCTCAGGTCATGGAAATGGAACCTAGAAGTAATCCATAATAGGACAAGAAATATGAAACAAAGCACACCTAAGCTTTTGTTTAGATTATGGCAACAGTAATAATCTAATTTGGAAATAAGATATTATAACAATTTATATAGCATCATGCATATCTTAAGAGCTTGATTTTGTCTCATATTCTAACAGTAGATTACTGTATCATTATTAAATTGAAGAGACCTCAGAATTTTTTTCTAACCTGAACAAATAAGCTGCAAAGACACAAAATTCTTAGGGCGAGCATTGATTAACTGGGTAATAGTACTCATTTTAAGAGTAAGAAATAGTATGCCGTGCTATTTGGTACACTGGTGAATCAGTTCAGTTGTTAACTAATTACAAAATGCAATGGAAAAAAATAAATATGAGCATAGTCCCTTTAAATTCTAGTTGTTAAACATGGGAGGTGTTTTAAGTTACAGCTTGCAAAGATCCTGATTAATCCAGTGACAGATTCTTATCAGACATCTATTTACAGTGTCTCCATTACCTCAGGATCCAAAAACAAACTGTGCCCAGAGCATGCTCCCCCATTTCCCAGGTTACAGGACCTTCCTAAATTACCATAATTATGAAAATAATTTATTTTAAGAAGGCAATAAAGAGTAGTATTTTGTTCTGTCAACCATAGTGTTATGGGCAGCACGCCACAGCTTTGAGACTCTGGAATCACAGTGTGTCTGGGAATGGGTATTGTGCAGCCTGCCTGCAGTATTCTTAACATATTGGAATTGCTGCCACTGCATTTACCTATCCTAATGCCTGTGCAACTAATTGGAGGTGGCCAGGATGCATCGACTTGTTATGTTTGCACAGGAGAGCAGTTTTTGCACAGGAGAGCTGTCCTGGGCCAGGACACAGTATGAGGTATTTGTAGATGTATTAGTTGTGGCTTGTGAAGTACTGAATTGTCACTAAGTAATAGCATTCTGGAGAGGGAAAATGTTAAGATTTGAGACCCTTCTTCACATATTGTTTTGAGGTTGATCACTGGAGCTACGTGTAAACTGAAGAACCTAGAAATGTTTCCTGGTTTCTAGCACTGGGTTTATGTTCTAACCTCCATGTCAGAAAAAAAAAAAAAAGCATGAAAAATCATGTCCCACATGTCCCAAGTCATCTTCTTCATTTTTCCCAAGATGTACAAGTGATCTCTTCCCAGGGTTGTAGTGACTGAGCCAAATCCTTAGTTTGGAAGATTGTAAGAGCAACACAAGAAGAGCTGTGAAGAACCCCTGCGACACAGTCAACCTGTGCTGGCAAATGCAGGATCTCTCTACACACTTAAACCAGAAACATCACCTAAAGCACTGAGTATTGCAAAGAGGAAGTGTGCATGCTCATTAAATATCCATTTTTCCTTCTGTACTGATCCCAGATAGTCATCATGAGCTCTGCTTCCCAGACAGCATACTACTTTTGGACCAAGAGGACCTTTCTGTTAAAGATCTTGGTGAAATAGGGTGACAATGAGAAGACAGTGGACAATTATGTCAGGACTAAATGTAGGTAGGGCAGTGGAATTTGGGAGTGTTTTATCCAGCTTTTCTTCTGCTAACTCTTGAAGATTGTTTAGGGACTAAACTAGTTTTCTAATAAAAATGGCCATTTTGTCTTGTGCTGACTGAACTTCCTTTCTATCACTAACTGTAGGTGGGCAAGAATGGAAGTCGAAGGCCAGGCACACTGAGACCCTTTTGCTGTTCTTCTCATAGCAACCTATTTGTCCCCATTTCTTTGGATTCCTCTCATCCTAATGTGCCTGCAGGGCCCTTTCCAGGGCGCAGATGACCTCCCAGATTCATCAGTCAGGAGTAATGCTTCTCAGGCACTTCGGGGATGAGGGTGTAGATGCATTGGTGGGGTCAGAGATCTGCAACTACATTTCAGGTCTTGGATTTTCTCCTCCAAACCAGATCATCCTGGCTCTGTATAACAGAAACTTCTGGACAAAAGAATGCACTACCATTAATTAGTTAGGAGGAACATGTTAGGAGGTTATCAGTGACTACAGCCTCAGGTTCTGTTATGGACATCTAAATGTTTAAAAAGTGCGTTTTTAAAAGTACTTCTACTGTTTCTCAGATTTCTCTTTCTGCTTTGCAAAAGAAGAGCTGTTCAGTCCCTTCTTTTAGAAGAAAACCTTAGATGATTTTATTCATAGTATCGGCTGCAGGCAGAATGCCACTCTAGAAAGGGGAGGGCCTGCAGGAAGTAAAATTATTCTATTTTTTCCACAGTTCATCACCTGCCAGGCTGATACATTCTGTCTCAGTGATGGTCAGTGATAAATCCTCATAGGCTATACTCAGAAAGACAACATAGGTACACCTGTCTTCACTTAGGTTTAGTCTGTATGTTTTGTCTCAAAATCCTTACATGGGTGTATATAAAACTGTATGTAACTGAGAAATCCAAAAAGACGTGGCTGCAGGGAGGAGGGCAGAGACGCTTTTGCCTTAAGTAGCATAATCGGGAGAGACAGCTATTTCACAGTGACTCTTACCTTAGTTTTCCATCCTGATAATTACAGGTGGTTTAGGCTGTGATTCCCCGACACTGAGGCACAACCTTGAGGTTATCCTCCAGCCAGCACTGCCAGCCATTTTTAAGCCGGTAAACCTCTCTCAGTGGTCCTCAGCCATCCCCGCACCATGGGCAGCTCTACTACGTGCTGTGCAGCTGGTGTTGTTATTTGTTCTTCCTGCTGCTTAAAAACCTGTGTTCACCAACAGGGTCAGAGCAAGGGCACATACACATGTATTTACAGTAAATCCTGTCTGTTCTCTCACGTGTCACCTGAGATGCCAGGTTCATTCATTTTTAGTCACTTTAAATGTGCAACTGCTCCAGCACGACTTCTGTCTGTGTTTTTCTCCTGTGGGGACCATGGTCAGCCCTATGCGTAGGCAAAGCAAGTAGTAGCCTGGAGTGGAGGAGGATGACAAACTGTTTATGGCCTTGCTGCTGCCTACACTGCCTGGAAAAAGGAACTGGGAAGGGGGATGTAGTAGGAGGACAACTTTTGATGGGAAGTGAGGGAAGTCCTGCCCTAGGATTTGAGTTACCATCCTTGCTTCTTATGTCCTGCAGTGACAATAGGAGCAGTCATCCACACTCTCCAGAGCACCCCGTCTCTCCCTTTTTCAAGTTCAAAATGTAGTTTCAGTGATCACAGCATGGCCCGCGTGGCTTTAGCATGTGATAAAACTCTCCGTATACTAATGTCTTCTCAGAAAGCTGTGGAAAAAAAAAATCTCATGTCCAAAACTGTAGGATTAGTAAATCTATAAATTTAATGTTGATTGGTGATGGGATCAGTTATACTTTGTATTTTAAAATGGACCATGGAAGAGCGATTGACATTCTCCAGAAACTGAGATGAGCTAAAAAATGAAGCCAATGATAAACAAGAGAATGTTTGCCTTTCAGGATTACAGCTTGTGCCATGACCATGAACAAGTATGTGGAGGAAAATGTTTCCCAGAAGTCTTACACAACAATAAAGTATTTTATGAAGATGCTGAGCAGTGTCAGCGAAACCTTAATTTTCATTTTCATGGGGGTGTCTACAGTTGGGAAGAATCATGAATGGAACTGGGCCTTTGTTAGCTTCACCCTCCTTTTTTGTTTAATCTGGAGGGCACTGGGTAAGTGTCAATGATTTTTAAATGTGAAACTTTTAATTCTACCTCAAGGAGAAGACTTCAAATTTAGGTCCCATCAGCCCACACAATGTTCTTATTTATCTGCTGTGTTAAATTCAGGGTCAGTGTCCACCTTTTCCCCAGATGAACACTTTGTAGCTAAATACACATTTATTTACAAATAAACACATTTACTTAAACAACTTGTAGTTCTGGAACCATCAGACAGTTTTTTTTTATTTTTTGACTGTTTGCCAGGTTTATAGGGTTTCCTAGACATTGGCATAAATAACATTAAACCAGGAAATGCTGTAGCTTAAATCCTCTTCAGGAATACATTTGAAGAAACAATGCTGCAAGAAATAGCTTGACCTTTCCTGTGTTTACAGTACTAGATCTTTATCTTTCACTCAGGACTTAAGTGCAGGCCAAGCCTATAGGTCTTAAGCCTTCCTTTTGATGCAGTTTCTTATGAAGTGTTTGGGTCACTTCATGCATACAAGTGGCTCATGCTCTGATCTACTTCTGCACTCCAACTTCCATCTACCAAGTCTCCCTCTAGTGCAGATAACTCAACTATTTTCTCTTTCCACTACCTGCAACCCTGTGATTGATACATGCTCAAAACCTCCGACACAGTAAAATTACTGGGCATGTAAAATTAAGTGGCTGAGTGAGAATTTGCAGGATGCAAAGCAAACCCTGATGGAGTGGACAAGTAAAAGTGTTCAAAAGCACCTCCAATTCCAGTTTAAAAGTAATTTAGGCACCTTGGTCTATCCTGACAGAAGATTTATGGACGTTCTGAAGGTGCAGACGAAGTCTAGGAGATAGCTGTCTAGTGGCGAACACTTAGTTGCTTTGTGACCTCAGCAGGGTAGCTGAATAAGCAGTTGTGCCTTGGACATTTGAAATTTTCCTTGTGTGCTTTTTTAAAGGTTCTAAGTAACATTTAATTTCTTAAAAATATATAAATATAAAACAAATCAAAAGGGTTTTTTAAATATGAGCACTGTACAGAATTTTCATGTAACTTTTTTTTTTTTTTCTTTTTCCTTGTATTTCCATTCTTTCTTTCAGGTGTTTTTGTCCTGACTCAGATCATTAATGTGTTCAGAACAATTCCTCTCACTTTCAAGGACCAATTTATTATTGCCTATGGAGGTCTCCGGGGAGCTATTTGTTTTTCACTTGTATTTCTGCTTCCTCCTGCTGTATTCCCCAGGAAGAAATTGTTCATCACTGCTGTTATTGTGGTGATATTCTTTACTGTTTTCATTCAGGTAATGCCTTTTCTCTTCTGGACATTTTTTATTGTATTTTATTTTCTCAGATGGGTTGTAAATGAGCAGTGGGTAGAAAAACAGACATCTCAACTCACTTACAGGAACATACTTGAAGGTACTCCTCTGCACTGCTCCATGGTCATACTTTTAAAAAAATGTGTAGAAGTAGAGAGGTAGTAAAGGTATGACAGATATTAAGTACTTATGCTAGCGTGTAAGTAGTATTAAGCTTTTAAGAACGAATGAAGATAGAGATAAGAAGGTATAGATAAAATCTGGATGCAGCCTTGGCACTAAGTTCTTGTTCGAATATTTAAAATTACATATTTCCTTGATAGTTCAGTGATGAATGTGGAGGGCTGTGAGCAAGGCACTTTTGTGAGTGAGGAAGGCACTTTTAAGTCACTGAGGTGGAGTGTTTTGAATCTAAGTGTTATGCAGTAACATTGAAAAACAGCCGGACATCCATCCAAAAGCACCATAGAGGCATAGAGGAGAATGTGCAGAACTTGTCTCTGGCTTCATGCTGACTATGGGGCCCTGGTCAAAATGACTAAGAATGATAAGAAGGTAGGGATCATGATCATCAAAACTCAGAGGAGCCTAGGCCACTCAAGTCAAAATGTGAGGCTAGTAATTATGTAGAATTATGAGAACTTCTGAGGAGCTAGTTCACGAGATTTCAGATATGTGGGCATTTATTTTATTAACATGTTCTTTGTATGAAGGAAGGTATGGAAAGTTGCAAGTATTTGCCCTCATTCTTCAAAAAGGAAAAAAAAGTGGTTTGAGCAACTACAGGCTGGTTAGTTGACTTCTTTAGCATGTCATCTGTGAAAATTGATTTTGAAAGAAAAAATAAAAAATATATAGGTAAATGGAATGTGTTATGAAATGCAGCATGTTTTTTTCCGAAGGAAAAGCTGATACTCTTTTATAAGACAATTTGTTTTATAAAACAAGGCAACACTATTAACCTCATTTAAATGGACAATTATGAAACCTTTGTGGTGAGGCTACACAGAAAATTATGAGTTTAACTCTTAGTTAAACTGAGGTTTAGACTGACTATAGAATGATTGATTATCTATAGATATGGTAGACATGGATGAGGAAGGGGTTGGTAGTTTCTCCTGTAGAAGGAAATAGAAATATAGAGTAATTGGGATTGGAAAGGACTTTTGGAGGTCTGTAGTCCAATCCCTTGCCCAAAGCAGGGCTAAGTTAGATCAGGTTGCCCAGTGCCAGGCCCGGTTGTGATCTGAATATCTGCACAGATGGAGATTTCCCAGCCTCTTTAGGCTTCAGTGTGCAAGCACCAGCAGATAATATTCTGAAGAGATGTCATTAAGAGAATTCCTCAAGGATGTTTCATGGGGATGGCATCATTTAGTATTCTCATTTTAGACCAAGGCACAGAAAAGTAGGAACTCTTTTGGTGCTGATGTTTCTTGATGACAGACCTTGGATGACATTCTCAGGGCAACAACAGTGTTGGATATTATATAGGAAGAAGAGAATCAGTGAAGAATAATATGATGCAATACATTGAAATTTAAGAGCAATAAAAGCAATTTCTTGCTAGGACTTTTTTACTTGTTAGGAGTTTCTCCTTTGAAATGGAGGGGCTTGGAAAAAAAATGGGAGAAAGAAACAGGCACAAGTTTAAAACTGCATGCAGTTTAAACCACCAGTGTAATGGACACAGAAAAAAAGGAAATGTGATTTTGAGACATAATGAAATATAATGAATAGCAGAGAATAATGCCATGTTCTAGAGCGATCACGAGAGTGGTAAGCCTGTTGTGTGAAAGGAGACCAGAATGTCTTGGCCTTAGCAAAATGAAGGAGAAGAAGGAATGTAATTACTGTTTATATCAAGGGGTAAACACAAGGAGTAAAGGAGAAGGAGAACTGTTTAAGCTAAAAAGACAATGTTGGCCCAAGAACAAAGTGGTACAAAGGGACCATGATGCAATTAAGAAGAAGATTTCCAATTATCAGAACAATGAGTTTCAGGATGAGTGTTCCAGTAAGAGCAATGGGGCAAAAAAACCTAACTACTTTTACGATAAAGTTTGATCCGTTTATGAAAAGAAATGCATGGTGAGGTTGTCTGGAATAGTTGGGACTGATCTCAACATCATATGAGATTCATTGCCTTCCCCATCTCAGTGTGCCTATACAAATAAAACATGTTGATTCTTCCACAAGTAATTGTGGAATTTGTAATTTTGGCCACTCCAATATATGAGGCGGCCAAAACTTTCTGTTCTTTTACATATTTACGAACAATCTGCTTGTCAGTGGTCTTGAACAGTATTTTTAGTGCTACTATTGAGATATCTTTGTGTACGAAAGCAACCACTAGAAAAGAGGTCTCCATCCTTCTGCTTTGTAATGAGTGACTATTTAGTTGTTTATTCATAAAACTGGTGAGAGGCTTTTTAATACGTAATAGAATTAGAAAAAAAATCTAAAAACCTGAGGGTTGTTGTAAGTAAGTGACATATTCCTTACTGGATTTGTCAAGTTGCCACACATTGTGTGGGGGCACAAGAGGTGGGCACCTGTTACCTCTAGAGGTCCCTTTCACTTCTCTTATGTTAGCAGAGCCTGCGGGCTGGCAAGGACTAACTGCAACACCCACTGATCACAAAAATGAATTCACTATTGTAACTGTAGTTTCTGATGTGCTTGTGGAGTGCTGGTAAGGTACCCACAGCCATTATGACTGCTCTGACAGAGACAGAAAAGTCTAGGAGACTCAAAAGAGACTACTTCCTTTTTTATTCATGAATAAACACAGAAATATTTGCTATTTTCTTCACAGGGAATAACAATCCGTCCACTGGTGGAGTTTCTTGATGTCAAAAGGTCAAATAAAAAGCAGCCTGCTGTCAGTGAAGAAATCTATAACAGGGTATGTTGGAGTGTTAGTGTCATATATGAAACCCTGCTATAGACAAAACTCCTAGTGGCTTTCTGTAAGACAAGGTAGTCACGCAGAGGGAGATGGGATTTCTAAATTTCTTTTCTATAGAAGAAATAAACTTATGTTTAACTTTTAATCATTATCAATCAAAATTATTATTATTGTTTAGCATTATTTTAGAATTTTCGTTTTATAAGTTGTTCAACTGCTGAGATAAATTACCTTCTTGTAGTTTGTTTCACATAGGAAATATGCTGTTTTAAAACTTAACTACATTAGGAAAGCGAGAGCAACTTAATTACATTACATTTCAGGTAGTCTACTTAAACAAATGCAAACTCCCCCTAAAGACACACCTAATCTTATTTATCTCTCACATCATCAGCCTCTTTATGGATTTGTCTTTGGTACTTATTCCTCTCCCAGCACTGCAACTTCCTAGCCATGCACATTCTTCAGTGTATCTCTCCTAGCAGCCTGCCTATGAGAGCGGTTGTAAATTCCCCAAATGGGCAATAGTACGGTGCAGATTCAAAGAACTGACCATGGGTGTCTACAACCCAGATTTGGCCCTGAATTTGAGAGCCTTATTGAGGTGCTTGAATTAAAGAGCACAGCTGCTCTAGGAAATGTGTCAGAGGGAGAGATGCCTCTGGACTGATTCACCTTTGCATTGCTGGTGACGGAGTCAGGAAGAGCGTATTACTAATATTAGGTGCTCAGAAGGCTCTGGGGTCAGGCTGGACTGCAGCCCCTGAAATTGGAGTTTGGGATCGTCCGCTGGGGATCTCAGCCGTGTCCAAGGCACGCAGAGTGCTGACGTGGGGAGCTGCTGCCCTCTTGGCATTTCTCCTCTGCAAAGTCATACCTGGCGCCCTGCCAAGCCTGGGGAAGACCCTGGGGAAGTCCCAGGCATAGCCCAAAGCTGCTAGGGAACTCTCAAAAGTGAAAACCTGTGGGAAAAAAAAGTTGCCTGCAGATTTAGCTAGGAGCAAAGCAGTGATGTTCCAGAGATAGGCAGCCAACTTGTGTCCTTTTGGGGATCTGACCTGAGGGAACTGAAGGGAAAACAGCAGAATCTGGGTCTGTGAATCTGGCCAAAGACTGAATGTGTGCTCCCCTCCCCTAGCATTTGAACTGACGCAAAGTCTGAGCCGACCTAGGCCAGGTCGGCACTAGGCTCATTCGGCTGTATTCAGTTAAACTGAAGCATCGTCTGAAATTCTGAATAGACTTTTCCATTTGAACTTTGTTGGTATTAGAAAGTAATAATATTCAAGTGTAAACCAAATGGTGTCTTATAATGAACCAATGTATGTAATGAACCAATATTTTCCCCTTAGTTCTTCGACCATGTGAAGGCTGGAATTGAAGATGTGTGTGGACACTGGGGTCACAATTTTTGGAGAGATAAGTAAGAATGGCATTTCAAGCTCTTTATTATATAGGGAAGATTAAACTGGTTCAGCCACAACAAATGAAGGCTGTTGGGCATCGTATTTCATTTTCAGCATTTTATTCTTGAAAGCAGATGGTTGTTTTTAGAATGTGTGGGTTACAAAGAGAAAACAGGAAAACAGAATCTTTTTACTAAACCACAAGCAAGTGGAACAAAAACTCCAGCTGGGAAAAAACACAACTCTCTGATCCCAGGGTAGAGAGTTTTACCTTCTGAGGTCTGCATAATCTCCCTGTTTCTGGCTGTTTCAGCACATTTCCTGTGTATCCAATGAGTCTTTCATCCATCGGCTTTCTTCCTACTGCAAGTTGTGTATTCTGCTGGTGTTCAGTGAGGGGTTGTTTGATGAGAAACGCACAAAAGCTTTGGGGTTTTCTGCAGGAAGATCAAGGCATTAGATGACATGAGGTGCAGGAGAGATCTTAATGGCAGGCAGCTCCACAGTTCTTGATGGTATTATTTAAGACTTAGTGTGAGTTAAGAAGATTATCACTAGCAATGCATGAATAATACATGTGTTCGGTTCAGCTACTGAATTATCATCATCACTGAAACATGTTATTCCCCCCCAAATACTTGTCCTTTAGACCCAGAACACAGGCATTACCCACTCACCTTCTAGTCACTGCTTCCACAAGCATTTCAGTGTTTCATACCAGTGGAACTGCATCAGCAGGAGGGCCTAAGAGCTCTCTCCAAATGACCTGAGGGCATGACAGAGAGGGCACTTGCCTGACAGGTACATGATATGGGTACAACTCCGTTTTACTCAGGCTAGTTCTACTCCAGCCTGTGATCTTCTATCAACAGATTATATAGAAAGATAGGTCTGCCTTCACATCACCTTCAGAAATATTTTTGACCCAAATTCAAGAATAACTTTAGGATCATCATAGGGCAAGATATTTTCTGACAAACAAAATCACCTCAGTTCTAATCAATATTATTTCACTAAGCATCCAGAAGGGTTGCCTTTGTTTTGGAGGAATGGAGAACTTCCAAGATTTTGCAAGAACAGGCTAAAATTTCAAAGAAAAAGCAGTGGGTGTAAACTTAGACATTTTATTTGTTTTTACAGTAAATATTTAATGTTCTCTTTGTCTTGATGAAAATGGAGAATTAGAAACAATATTGTTTAATAACACAGAGTACCTAAAAGTTCCTGCTAAGGAGACGAGCCATTAACATATCATCTGAAGCAAAGATGAACTTGACTTTTTATTAGGTTATTCACCAATAAGTTATTAATATGAGTAGAAACATTCCCAGAGAATAAGCTCCTTCACAATTGCTTTAGAGATGGTATATTGGCTTTCCTTAACTGTGCATAGTAAAAAATTAACTTGCTGGGTTGGTTTGCCTCATACAGGTTTAAAAAGTTTGACAATAAATATCTAAGAAGACTTCTAATCCGGGAGAACCAGCCCAAATCCAGTATTGTTTCTTTATACAAGAAGCTGGAAATAAAACATGCCATTGAGATGGCAGAGAGTGGGATGATCAGCAAGGTCCCGTCGGCGGTGTCTCTGAGGTAGGCAAGCGGGGCCAGCAGGGCTGAGCATCACGTCTGGTTTGGTGTTTGTTTCATGGCCCAGGCTGCGCACAGGGTAATCACTTTGGCAAGGCCTGATTGCTAGTGGCATGTGAAGAAGTGAGTAGATCGATAGATAGAAAACGGGAGCACTTGCAGCGCACCTACAAAGCACTCGGTGAACTCCATTCTTCTGAAGTCTAAGTTTGTAGGGTTGGTGGCACACGGCTTGTGGGGAGCATTACTTGGCCACGTAGGGCTGAGCTGGATTTGAACCAGTGCCACTCCTCCACAGCCATGACTACCGGGGAAACCTGAGGGGCATTTGGAAAAGTACCTTAATCAAATTTATGATTTAATATAATTTATTTTTAATTTTATAGAGTCTTGAGAACCTCTAGTAACTTTTGAGGATTAGCAGTGACTGAAATGATATCAAAGTTTCATTTATGTGCGTTACATTATTACGTCTTGCTCAGCTGGTTTAAAAATAATTTTTCCAGCTCTAACAAAGGAAATAGTTCCAAAGTAATTCCAAATGATAAAAAAAAGAAAAATCCTCTCTGTCTTTCCTATATATTCCTTTTCTTTTTGTTTTGACACAGTGAATATCATGAAGGAAAAATAAAGCCACTTTCTCCCACTGAAATGGAAAACATGCGGGAAATATTAACAAAGAATCTCTACCAAATACGACATCGAGTAAGGATAAAGCTTTTACATAGTTAATTATCTTTCAGTATACTGATTACTTTTATAGTGTATCTTTCTGCCAGCTCTGTGTCTGCTCTGCAACAGGAAAAAAATGGAGCTGTTGTTGACCTATATTGCCCATGGATCCAGTCTCTGTCACATGTACAGCAACATATCTGTACTCCTTTACATGAATAATTCACTTGATCTTACACTATTGATAAAGCTAAATGTTTTATGTTTTATATGTTTTATATAATAAATAATATGCATTTTATACATATTTATATATAGTATGCTTTTTTATCTGTCATATACTTACTTTACTATGAAGCAGATCATAGGTGCAGATTGAACCAAAATATAGTGCCACTTATATCGGCATTTTAGTCAGTTCTTGATGTGGGCTTAGGTTTCCCACTTGCCCCCAGTTGTGAAGTTGCTTGTATTAAGAACAGAGGTGATGAGCTGGAAAAAACAGTGAAATAAAAGCAAAAGGCCATTTTACCCTCCTGTGGCTAAGTATTTTGAATGTTTGCATCTTTGGAAAACATTCAAAAGTGGCGTTTGCTTCAGCTTGATGGAGGTAAAAATGACTTCTCCCCTGTGTGACTGATCTTATTGCTTACAAATATGCATCTTCTATTGATGTATTGACTGAGCTAGTACAAGGCTGGGGTAAATACTGTTTCAAGCCAACTTTTTCCAATTTCTCTTCCATTATGAATAGCAGCATTTAAAAAAAGAAGTGCTGGTGAAGCAGATGACTAAAAAAAATGCTGGCATAATTGCTATCCTTGTTCTTAATCATCTTTAATATGATTTTGTTTGCAAGATTTATGATGCCTATTAAACCATTAGAGCAAAAAGCCTGTTTTGAACAGTTTATATAGTTCAATGCATTTGACATTGTGCTTTTTGGAACGTAACCACTGCCTTTATATTTCAGACAATGTCATATAACCGACATAGCCTGGCTGCAGATGCGAGTGAAAAGCAGGCCAAAGAAATTCTGATCCGTCGCCGGCACAGCCTTAGGGAGAGCTTAAGGAAAACTAACAGCCTGTCAAGAGAAAGACCGGTACTTGCATTTTGGTTTGTTTATACAAAGTAGCTCTCTAGCTAAATGTTATGTCAAAAAAAATCTTCTGAAATGCAGAAACATAAATTCTGAGTTCAGAAGACAACCACACAAACATGTCATACTTGCACCCTGAGTCGCACACATCCACTCCTGATTTGTGTTGACCCCTTCAGCAAAGCTCCAGTCTTGAAGAGCGTGATGTAGGAACTGGGTTTTCTGCCATGATTTTAGCTTG
>JAUBNY010000568.1:3887271-3899729 GCA_032275445.1 Crypturellus soui | reverse complement strand
AAAATAAAATAAAATAAAATAAAATAAAATAAAATAAAATAAAATAAAATAAAATAAAATAAAATAAAATAAAAGCTGCTTAATTTTCCTTTGAAAAATCCTTAAGGTAGTCATAGCATTCAGAAGTTTTCCAAGTTAGGGCTGAAGATTCTTTCCCCTTGATACCGTGCATCTCCACTTGAGGATTTTCTCCATCAGAAGCAATCCTCCTGCCGGTGGGAGACAATGCTTCCAGTGGGGGCACCATCATGGGGTAGTGGGTTTGGAGCGTTTCCTTCTCAAACCGTCAAACCGTGATGCGGTTCCTGTACAGCCCCTGGCACGCTTTAGAGACTCTCTAGACCATGAGACTGTGACAGAATAGCGGGGATTAAGATCACAGGAGAGGAAGTAATACTAACACTGGCAGCTCTGTTGAGCCTCACTGTTTCAGGATCTAAAACGTGCTCAGGTTTACACTTACTTCTAGAAACAGCTCTGCAAACTTTCATTCTACAAGAAATCTGAAGACCACTCACAATTCATTAGTATTCAAATTCAAGGCTACAACAAACTCTCTTAAAAGATTTACGATTAGATCTTTGCAAAGGAGCCTGCAAATTTATAGCAGTGACAACATGGTTGAATCTGGGATTTTTTAACCCCCAAAGTGCCAAGCTGTAAATATCCACTTCCATAACTCCATCCATAAATCCACTTATGCAGGGGATTCCACCCTTAGTTGAATAGAGATTGGCAGTGAGTGGTAACATTCACAGAGGTTCCAGTCAGTTAGAATGAGATTTTTAGAGAGTTATGTTCCTATACACTGTGTGGGTGGGCCGACGGTATTAAAAGTGTTTGCAATAAACAGCGGCTTTGTCCAGTTTTGTTACTGCATTTCCTGCTCACAGGCTGAGATAGTCTCAGAAAAAAACGAGAATGCGCTGACCTGTACAGTGGTGCTGTGGAAAGTGAATTCAGAGAATAGAAAACAAGGAGGGAAATCAAACTTTGCAAAAATGGTACATTTAGGAAATATCTCTTAGGATATTCTGTTAGGAATATCCTAATAGAAATATCTCTTAAAATATATGCAACATACAGCAACATGGAACACAAGTCTTGTGTTTAATCACTTTAAAACAACATCTGAAGAAGTTACCAAATGAGCAGACATCATGTACTATCATCCAGATTTTATAGAAATTAGTGCACTCTATGTGCAGCCCCTTAAACACCAGCTGATAAAGGTCAGGAAAGTAGTCACTCCTAAAAAAGGACATTTTCAAAAGGTAGAAAGGTCTCCTACAAAACAAACTCAAAAATAAGTAAAAGTAAGCAAAGGGAAGTCTTAATTTGTGGACATTTGCAGGTGCAGACTTTATTTCCTTTAGTTCAGCTTCAGAATCTGCTTTGCTGAGGCTTTTAGCCCCCACCATGGGAGGCGGGAAGGTGCTGGGGGACTCGCTAAGGCCTCGTGCTCTGTCACCGAGCCCTGCAGGGGGAGCGACATCCCTCCGGTGCCAGGCTGGCACCTGCTCACTGCTCTCCGGAGGTGGGAAGAGACAACACCGGGATCCAAACTCCGTCTCCAGACACCAGCAACAGTTGACTTCAGTGTGTCATATAAAAAGTGCTAAGTTCTCCATTACCTTATTTATTTATTTATTTTTTTTTTTTTTACCTGGCAATCCACTTTTTGCCTGATTGGTAGGCTCCTTTGCCTCTTAAATGAAAATATTCGCATTCAGAGACTCATTGAACTGCATTCCCTGAAGTAAAAAAAAAATCTGCACTTCAGTAACATATTGTCCCCTATATTTTGTACTACACCTGCAGTAGAGGAAAGGGTAAAGTCATCGTGAAAAAATGGTAAAGTGGAACATCATTTCATTTTATTGGTACTCCTTAAAAACAATTTTAGTGCAACATTTTTGTAACTGCAGTTTTACAAAGAAAAAACACTTTTACTGCACCTCAGATATAATTTTGGCGAACAAGTGAAAACTTTTCTTCAGTATCACCCGTTACAATGCATCCCTGAGACCACCCAACATCCGATATTTAATTCTATTTTTAATTATGAACATTCATAGAATTATTTTTCAAAATAGCTTCATAAAACAAAAATAATTACTGATTGTGGATAGCACATTTTTCAATTGTGCATAAACAAAACCAGGGAAGTTTAAATTTATATGCAGAAAAAATATTCAGACTGTTGTATAGTGTATCCTGAACTGTACAGTGTTTACAGAATTTAGCTTTAATTGGTGCATTGACTCTAGAAGGGTAAATGTTGTCTGTTATCTAATATAATCAAGATGGATTGCAAAAATTGCAATTTTTCATATATATAGAATTAATCTGTTTTATTTTTTCCTATAGTTGCAAACTAGAAATCTTTGTTTTAGAGAAATGTGATTTTAGGAAAAAAATGTTTATTTTAGCCAATGGAAAGGAATAGGATAGGAAATTTATAGGGAGTGCTTTATAGGGAGTGCTTTGAGGCAACCACAGACTAAACTAAGGGCACATAAAATACCTTGAAAACTCCTCAACTTCATAAGGACAAACGAAACGCAGACTGCTGGAATAGGTAACTCCTCTGTGTGAGCTCTACCTATCACACAGAAAACGAGGCTATCAACTGAAATGACACCAGTAATAAGAAACACTTTAATTATCACACAAAATTAAAATAACTGGAAGTTTTGTGTCTATTCTCATGATGCTTCCATTGGAATCACTGAGTTCCAACAAGGACCTTTAATTATATCAGATGCTCTTGAAAGGAAAAAGAAGAAAAACAGCAGAATTATCACTCTCCTGAAGCAGCAACATTATTTGCATTAAGTCTTTAAGGAGATATCTACATTGCTTTTACCAAAAATAACATTCTACACAGCTGTCTTTTTACATTCATCAAACACTGCTAGGAAAAGTAGATGGGACTGATGGTTCTAGTGAAAAATAGACTTTCTGTGTATTTCAAATTAAACCCCAAAAGGTGATGACTGCTGAGTACTATGGGTCTGAACAACAAATGGCAACCAGTCAATGCTACCGCACTCACTGCAGCTCTGTGGGTAACCTTTTGCACAGAGAAAAATTAGTTAGGCCATATAGACAAGTGATGATTACAATATCAACACGTAAACAGTTTTCTCTTGTCTCTAAAAAGTCATTTATGCCTCTAAAGATGAAAGAGAACAGATAAGTCCATAACCCCCTTTAAACAACTGCCATTTGCTCCAGCATACCTTTAATAGTCATCTAAGAAACGAAGAAGGAAATGTATTTTTAAAATAAAGGCAGAAAAACTGTTCAGGAAATATTAAAAAAAAATCATGATAAAGTCCAGAAGTTATCATCGATACAGAAAGCACTAATGCAACTTGCAATAAGGTTCATGTGCTCAATTTCAGTGTGAAGAGCTGTATTATTTTAAAACTATTTTAGGACAGCTAATACATGAAGTTAGCATATATCCAATTCTGTTATCTGGGAAAGAGTGTGCAGGGGTCAGAAAACTGCTCTAAAGTACCAGATCACGCTGCACAGCAAGTGTGACAAGATTGCCTCACAACACCACATACAGAAACATCCTGTTAGCTATACCACTGTCACAGCAGACCAATGGCTTATAACAGCATGAGAAATAAGGGCTAACAAGTTATATATTGCAAATCTTTCTTCTAAGTAATAAAAACACACCTCTGATTAAATAATATTTGTTGCTTCATATTTGAATCTATTGATGTAAAGATCACTTCCAAAGCGAGTTACAAGCAGGATCTCTCCATTTTCTATCTTTTTTCCCCAAAAAGGTTAAAAGTCTTAAAAACACACAGAAAAACACACACAAACAAAACAACCAACATTATATATTAATCTCTCTCACGCGCTCACACACAAGGATTCCAGTGGTACCAGTTCAGAAAGACCCATGCAGAGTAACGACCCTGCAGAAGGCATTTATATGTACTTGTCTTCAACTCAATACATTAAGGGTCTCCTTAAAGTATCCTGTTACTACTGCACGGACCTGGGAGGTGTAAGCACTACCCCAGGTTCTTCAATTCATTTTGCCTTTAAGATACTCAATCCAAATTTGCAGCTACTGAGTTTTCAACTTAACATTTCCAGTGCCACAATACTTTTGTTTGTTCATGTTCATGATCAGAATAGCTGCTAAAGCCAGGCCAACCCCTAGGCTTGGAGGGCCACAAGGGCTGAACTCCTGTGCAATTCCTGAAAGGAGCGGGGCCACTATCCGCCCCACGGATGTCACAGACTGCCCAACCCCCAGGAGTGCACCGCGGGCCTGGCTCCCACCTAGCCGCAGTTCAAGGTCCGTGATACAGGTACGGCCGACAGCAGTCGAAAGAGCTAAGAATGTGGAAGACAAAATGACAGTCCATATGTTAAGTGCAGACGTATAGAGAAGAATCAGTGTGCAGGTAAGAATGCTGGAATGTAACAAAACCGTGTAAGTATTGTGCTGGTAGAGTCTTGTTATTGGTTCAAGCAGAAAACCAGACAGGGCTCCAAGGGTACTGCTATAGCTTATTAGGTACCCCGTTAACTTGGGTTTCACCCCAAATCTCTCTTCCAAGGCCAGACCAAAATTACTGTAGTAGAGTAGTATAGCAACGGACATCAGGAACCGTACTAGAAATATATCCCACAAGTCAGAGCACGCAATGCCTTTAATCCTCTTCAGCATCACTGCAGTCTGGATCCATGAAGACCGGAAGGGACTATCACTTGCCACAGACCCAGCAGCTTCTGACTGGAACCTCAGGTCATGATTTGCTTTTGCTGAGAAATTTTCTGTGACTTTGTTGCTATTGGTTCCCTGTGCATGTTCACTACTGCTTGTGTTTTCTTCTCTCCATGGCAACATCCAAACAAGACCTAAGGGTAAGAGAATTACTTAATTTCATTCAATTGTGTTAGCTATACACTTTTTAACATTAGTTTGTTACAGTTTACTTAGCATAGAAATAAAAAAGCCAAAAGGACTTTAATATTCAATAAAATAAAATAACATGAAGTCTAGTGTTATTCACAGTATCAGTTCAATTTTAAGTCTGATGAAAGCAAGGAAGAATACTGAAGTGACACATTCACAACAAAAACTCTTCTAAGAACCATAGAAAAAAAAATCTGATTTCTTGTTTTCATATTTGGGCACAAACAAATAAACAACAAAAACAACAACAAAACAAACAAAAATCCTGCTGTACATGTGTCTGAATGTAAAGTAATACATGCAATATAAAGAAGAAGCATCTGGAAATTAACTGTTTCAAAATTCCTGCCCTTTCAAACAGGTGCAGATTCAAAGTATATTATCACTTTATAAAACACACACATCACAGCTCTTAAAGGCACCAGTGAATTCAATTACAACTGGCATAAATACCCAAAAATGCAAAGAAGAGGGACCCGATGTGCAAAATATGACATTTAACTTACCAGCATTCAGAATGAAGATAGAGGCACAGATGAAAGATGATTTATAAAAGCCACCTTCCAGCTCTGTAAAGTAGCCCCCAATCACAGGGCCCAGTATGAAGCCCACGCTGGAGGCTGCATTGAAGTGTCCTATTACCAGGGGACGGTCTCTCTCCGAAACCAAGTCAGAAAGTAAGGCCTTAGAAATGGAAAGCGTGTGTTTGAAAATACCTGCAGCACAATATAAAATAAAATAATTGAACATTCCTTGCTCAATCCACAAAGACAGCAAATGACAGCAGCTATGTGGGACATCAATGTTCAAAGCCTGTATGATTCATATTTTAGAATATTCCATAAACAATAACTCATTCAATAGTGGAGTCGTACAAGAGGACGTGATGGAGGAGGTAGGTTGAATAAACTGCATATTTAGCCACAACTACTCCCCAGTTATTCAAAAATGTGGACTTTGGAATCACAATTGACCTTGGTTAAGGGAGTGCTCCTGCTGAAGGAGTAAATAACTATTTAAAGTGCTGGATCTCGTTAGGAATAAAGCACTGTTGAAAATACGGGATCCTGTGAGTACCCACTCATGAGACAGAATACAGTGGTAGAAAAAGAATGGCTTGTCTGATTACAAATATATCCTTGTGCCAGCTTTGCTGCAAATGGACGTTTTCAGGACTGCAATACAACAATTCACATGAGATTGGTGGGTGGCAAAAACGCAGTGCAGGATACTAATTATGCAATCATTTATGTTCCTTTCTAACAAAGGCAATATTCTCACAGTCTGTTGCTGTTAACATAAAAAAAGAAAAATTACTCCTATGACCTAATAAACTATCAACCAAATCATTCATTAGCAAATTTTCTTCAAATTAAGAAACAACAAACAAAACCCCAAGGCAAATAGCAGTTCCTAAATCAAAACCATTGGCCATTTTAGCACCCTTCAACGGAAGAGTTCATACTTACAGTAATTCTTACTATATCAGAAATCACAGAATCACAGAATCACAGAATGGTTGAGGTTGGAAGGGACCTCTACCGATCATCTAGTCTAACTCCCTGCTCCATCAGCGACACCCAGAGCACGTGGCACAGGGAAGGTTCAATTTATATGTATGCAACAAAACCCACTGTATAGCTAAATTCAAAAACCACTATATGTGTTTGATTTGTTAAGAATTTCAAATAGAGATGAACTAAAAGTCATTTTAAATTGCTGGAAATCAGATTTTTCTTTTATCACATCATTTGTACAGGTGCCTTTAGCATGTTCAGTTCCTGTTCAAGATACCACAAGCTACAAAAATATTTTATTAATTCTGTCTCTTAAAGGATTTTACAACAACTTCCTTTAATTCTCCTATAACACAGAATATTTTAACAATCTTTATATTGTGTGTACACTATGCATTCACATCTGGGTGTAAATGATATTTTCTAAGATCTGGATTTAAAGTTTCAATACGAGTAATTACAGTAATTTGGTCATAATAGATTTTAAACTATTGCAAAATTATATTTATAAATGATAAGCTTATTATAAAATTCTAATGTGAGCATTGATACAAACTTAGCTTCAGTGACAAAAACCTGTATGTTTTTGCACAGCATAAATATTCTATTGCAGTAGTGACCTAAAGTTTAAACCAAATTTTATATTGCTACTTTTAAGCAGGTTTCCAGTATGAGAAAAGCAGATGTTATTCAATTTTGTACTGAAAATATAGGCTGATACTTTTAGCAGTCATCAGGCATATTGGGGTACCTGTTACGTCTAATTGTACCTTATACTAGCCTCCTTCAAGGAATTGCTGTATTCACATTCTTAGATAATTCAACTATTGAAGGTAGCATAATAAGTTGCCAATTTGAGTATACATTTCAAATAATTTTCAGGAAAAAAAATCAACAAAAAAAAAAAGGGAATGTTCGATTTGTAGACATTTCCCCATCATGTGCCTCAGTATCTCCAACAATAACTGTCACGCTGAGGCTACAAGGGAATTGAAACTCGCAAATACCAAGCACTCACTCACCTACAGGGACCCTAGAAATGGCAAACAGGAATACAGTGGTGGATGTTCCAAGAAGCAAGTAACCCAGGGCACTGAGAAGAATGCAAGCAAGCAAGGAGTATCGTCTTCCAACTATATCACTCCAGCAGCCCTTGGCAAGGGAGAAAATCAGAGCTTTTTATAACATTTAACTATCTACGGTGAACAATCTGTACATTTAAATCAACCAAGAGAAAATAAACATCAAAGGACTGCCAATGAAAAGTTAATGAGTTTATCAGACACCCTTCCTAAAGGCTCAAAGTCTGCAAAGGAAGAGTGGAATTCTGTCCTACAAACAGCACATCTTTTCAAACTTTGCTTCTATTCAATGTCACGTACAGACAAAACTTTATTTAATTTCTCCCTTTCTAAAAATACAATCATGTGACAAACACCAAGAAATAGCAGTAGTAGTAGTTAGAAAATGAAAGTGCTATCACAGCCCAAACACTGACAGTGATTACTGTGTACAAGACACTAGTTGAGCATCCTAAAAGGAACAGACTTAGCTAGAAGGAGCTGGTCATCTGAGAGCAGACAAGCAGGAAGTAGTTTTAAGAATGAGCAATGGTAAATCTACATGCTACAGATCTATACATCATCTGGATTTGCTGCAGGAAATACAGAAGAAGCAGGTTTCTTATGAAAGAAGGCAATGATCTTGAAGTTCAAAGAAAATTAGAGCTTACAGAAGAAAATTACTTTAGATGATCTGCATAATAAACCCTCTAATGCTCTTTCGGGGAGATGCGCAAAATCTGTTTTCTTGAGAGCTGATACACCGGGGTTAAATTAAAAGTGGCTAAAATACAAACAGCTAAGATATTGATCAGTAAAGCTGAATTCAGGAAGTCTGGCCTTTACGGTCACTCTTTGCACTTTTGTTTAGGTTAGGAGGTAACAAAATAAAAAAGATTAAAAACATGTTGCCTGAATTAAGGTAACTTAGAAGAGAATGCTCATTAAATAGGGAAAGCAAACTCCAGAAAACAGGCCTGTGAAGAACTGACTTATGAGACTGCTTTTTGGACAGACTAGAGTGTTGAAGAAAACTGCTTTAATTGCAATATCATTAAAGAAAGCTCTGTGTGACTGAGATGTGCTCCAAAATGTATGACTGATTCAAAACCTGAATTCTACTTTTTGCCTAAAGACCTTTTACTTAGCAATGATATGAAGGATTTGACTGGTTCCCATAACTTAAAGTTCCACACAGACTAAAAACTGGGCCTTCTAAAAAGATGTTGAAATTTTCAAGATTGTTTTTTTTAATTAAAAATCCATAGAAATAGCAACATACTTATACAGTTTTATACTTTAAAACTTATACAGTTTTAAAACTCACCACAAATGTGCTTGAAAAGAGCTGCATTACACCATAGAGAGAGCCTGAAAAAAACAAAACAAAACCAAGTGAAATATACCTACGGTAAGAAGTAAGCATAGATTACTTATGAAAACTTATGAGGAAACATGAGGGAATAATTTAGTAAAAGCATTGAAAGAAGAGCAGGACAAAAAATATGCACAATTTTTCACAGAACTGTCAAAACAGTTTCAGAAAGAAGAGCAACACTGCAGACCATGTACTGTAAAATGATGCTGCTTTGCAAAGTGTATTAAAGGAAACGGATCTTGGCATCTACAACTGGTTTGTCAGAATCAGGAGATAATTTCATTACCAGGAGGCACTAATTACTTTCCTATTAACAGGCATCTCGCAGAAGCCCTGAAGAAACCACAGGCCCTACTCTCCTTTCTGAGGCCAAGACTTTAGCAGCAGTTAGTGACAGACTAGAAGAAGAAAAGAGAAGCACAGAGAAACATCTGCCAGGCTCTTTCATTCATGAGAACACACCTCAAAACCCACACCCCTCTTTTAAAGTTTAAATCAAAGCAGAGTGTTGAAATGAAAACATATTTTTGATGAATTGCTTCTTAAAATAACACTCTGTCAGCTCAGAGCAGAACCGGAACTGTTTCATGAAAAGTGCTAGATTTCATCCAAAATAAAAAAGCAGAGTAATAAAAAACTGAACAAGAGATCCTAACTCAACCACACACAGTTATAAAAAACACACTTTCGGTATGAACCATAAACCATACTGCGAGATATAAATGACCACTTGGGAATCACAGAGCTTTTATCTCACCATTTCATATTGTAAGTCAAAATCCAAAACCTTCAGAATTTACTTACAAACATCCCTTAAAGATGATAAAGGTTTTGCCAAAAGACAGCTCCATTGAATTTAATTAAAATAATAGCAATCAAGAGCCACAGAAATGGTTGCAGAAACTACTGTTTGCAAAGTGAGTAAATAGTAATAAAACACATCTGGCTTCCAAAGTTGCTAAGATGGGAATTTTTAGATACTAGGAAAAGATCTCTAAAAGTATCATTACAAGCTTTTTTTCTCAAGTATCTGTGATTTTTGTGTCTAAAATAGCATAGTTGTTTCTATGTTTTGAAATTTGTCATCACTTTTTATTATGCTGCTATCAAAGATGAATACTGCTACAATGTCTAGTTTCCAGTAACGCAGATTTCAGTATACATCATCTTATTCTTTGAAATCAAAATAAGGATTACAACTTACCTATTATTCCAGCAACTGTAGGACTTGCCCCTAGTGATCTGATGTGCAGGTTCAGTAACGGAACAACCATACTCACACCAAACAAATCCTGAAAAGTAGGCAGAAAAAGTGGCAATAATTGGTCACAATTGACATAGACAATGACACCCTGACTTAAGAATAGTCTAATATTTAAAATTTTAAAAACAATTTCCGTGTCAATACAGGATTAAAAAAAGCGTTGTGTGGTCATGAACACGTGTGTAATATATTGTAATCTCTACAATATACCTCACATGCACAAAACTATAAAATAAGTTTTTTAAAAAGTTAAAAGAATCAACTGTCTTACACATAAGTAAAAGTTATAAAAACATTAGTTCTTTTTCTCTCTCCAGATACATCTATCCTGGATATAATTAAAGATTAATACTCCTATAATATAGTTTAAAGTTTGCCTGTTTAAAATGAAATGTTCTTGGCAGAAGAATTTTTAATTTGACCAGATAAGTGGTCTGTTATTTCAATTACCTAAAACTATTTTTAAACTTGTGCAAAGAAAGAATGTTTGGAAGATCTACAGTATATATTTATTTCACTTTCAAAGTGTGGCTTATGAGCTGAACTCTCATCCACAGTGGGAAAGAAGCTTCAAGATGTATCTATATCTACCAAAAGACCAACTCTGCCTGTAACTTAAGAGATGCAATGTAGAAACATGGAAAAAAATATAGCAAAGTAAAAAACAGAAACTAGCCAGTGAAATTGCCTATCCAAATAATACAAACATTTCCTATGCCATCCTTCTAAATTCTTAATCTTTTACTGAGCTAGCCACATACACCCAGTAGTCTTGGGGTATTTTTACAACACAAAGCTGATCATAGCATGCCTAAAGCTGGAGTAACTGCAACGATGTACATCACTAGGTAAATTCTTACAGCTGTCATGAAGTATTTTATGATGGCTGAAGCTGAGGCTTGCAAGCTTAGGACTATTACTAATTATTTTAGTATGAATAAATAACTCAGATAACCTATAAACATCCTTAGTAACATGATCTCTGGGTTCAATAAACTATTATTTTAAATTTGCATATAGAATCACGATTAAAAGAATAATTCAGGTTGGAAGGGAACTCTGGAAATTTCTAGTTCAACTCCCTTTTCAAAGCAGGGTCATCCCTGAGGTAAAACCTGACTGCTCAACACTTTATCCAGCTGAATCCTGGACTTTCTCCGAGAACAGAGACTGCATGACCTCTCTGGCAACCTGTCCCACTGCCTGATCATCATCATGGTGAAAAGTGCTTTCCCTATGTTCAGTCACCACTCTTGTCTCTCTTCCTCCTGCCATGGAGCGCTGTGAGGAGCCTGGTTCCATCTTCCTCACACCTACGGGAAGCTGCTGCTCGGTCACCACTCACCACTTGGTCACCACTTGGGTGAGCCTCCACTCCCCTGACCTCCACTCAGTGGCCTTCCATCTAACTCACTCCAGTGTACCACATCTTCCTTGTACTGGACACAGTGCACTAGGGGCAGTTTCAAGAGTCACGGAGCACAGGCACTTCCCTGTTCACATAGCCCAGGATGCAGCTGGTGGATGCACACCGTATGTTCAGCATGCTGCCCACAGGGAGTCCCAGCCCCTCTTGGCAGAGCTGCTCTTCTGCCAGCGAGGTGGTCTGCATATCTGCAGAGACTTCTTCCTCCTCGGGCGCAGGACTTTGCATTTGTGCTTGTTGAGTTTCACAAGGCTCCTAAGAGCCCATTTCTCCAGCCTGTCTGGGTCTCCTTGGAGGGCACATCAGCTGCGCCCCTACTTCATCACCTGCGAACTCTTAAGACAGAGGAGTCTGCCACCTCCTCCCCCACATCCTGGCATTACAGTGGAAAGGTCCAGCACGCAGCGCAGCAACGCTCCACTCGTCACAGGTACGCAATCCATCAACCATCATTCTCCTATGGGTACTAATTTCTAATTTCACTTATAATTCCTTATGTCAGTAGCTCCGCTGCACTTGCTGGATTGCAGGAAGCTCGCATACTCACAACAGGAAGCCTGAGCTTGCAACAGCTCTTTAATGTGACCTTTCATCACTCTGCGCACTCCTAAACACAGCACTCGCTCCTCAGTGTCTTTCCATGGGTAGCCTACACTGTGTCAGGAAGATATTGCACAACTTTACACGTACAGTTGCAAAAACAGCTAAAAAGCAAACTGTGCTCCAATGCACTTTTGCCTGGGGCATTACCTTAGGGGCTGAACCCAACTGGACTGTTCCTCCTACCCAATCTGAAGTATGACACAACACAGACCTATTTTTATTTAAAGACTATAGAAAGCCTTTTTTTTT